>PVKP010009565.1:0-67815 GCA_004027715.1 Plecturocebus donacophilus
TTTTGCTTAGAATTGACTTGGCTATGCGGGCTCTCTTTTGGTTCCATATGAAGTTTAACATGGTGTTTTCCAGTTCTGTAAAGAAGGTCATTGGTAGCTTGATGGGGATAGCATTGAATCTGTAAATTACTTTGGGCAGTATGGCCATTTTCACGATATTAATTCTTCCTAACCATGAACATGGAATGTTTCTCCATCTATTTGTGTTCTCTCTTATTTCATTGAGGAGTGGTTTGTAGTTCTCCTTGAAGAGGTCCTACACGTTCCTTGTTAGTTGTATTCCTAGGTATTTTATTCTCTTTGTAGCAATTGTGAATGGCAGTTCATTCTTGTATTGGATCTCTTTAAGTCTGTTATTGGTGTATAGGAATGCTTGTGATTTTTGCACACTGATTTTCTATCCTGAGACTTTGCTGAAGTTGCTTATCAGTTTCAGGAGATTTGGGGCTGAGATGATGGGGTCTTCTGAATATACAATCATGTCATCTGCAAATAGAGACAATTTGACTTCCTCCTTTCCTATTTGAATACCTTTATTTCTTTTTCTTGCCTGATTGCTCTGGCTAGAACTTTCAATATTATATTGAGTAGGAGTGGTGAGAGAGGGCATCCTTGTCTAGTGCCAGATTTCAAAGGGAATGCTTCCAGTTTTTGCTCATTCGGTATGATATTGGCTGTTGGTTTGTCATAAATAGCTTTTATTACTTTGAGATATGTTCCATCAATACCTAGTTTATTGAGAGTTTTCAGCATAAAGGGCTGTAGAATTTTGTCAAAGGCTTTCTCTGCATCAGTTGAGAAAATCATGTGGTTTTTGTCTTTCATTCTGTTTATGTGCTGAATTACGTTTATTGACATATGCAAGGCGTATGTTGAACCAGCCTTGCATCCCCAGGATGAAGCCTACTTGATCATGGTGGATAACCTTTTTGATGTGCAGTTGCAATGCTTTCCAGCATTTTATTGAAGATTTTTGCATCCATGTTCATCATTGATATTGGCCTCAAGTTTTCTTTTCTTGCTCAGTCTCTGCCAGGTTTTGGTATCAGGATGATGTTGGTCTCATAAAATGATTTGGGAAGGATTCCCTGCTTTTGGATTATTTGGAATAGTTTCAGAATGGTACCAGCTCTTCTTTGTATGTCTGGTAGAATTCGGCTGTGAACCCATCTGGACCTTGGCTTTTTTTGGATGGTAGGCTCTTAATTGCTGCCTCAACTTCAGACCTTGTTATTGGTCTATTCAGGGTTTTGACTTCTTCCTGGTTTAGGCTTGGGAGGATGCAAGTGTCTATGAATTTATCCATTTCTTCCAGGTTTACTAGTTTATTTGCATAGAGTCGTTTGTGGTAATCTCTGATGATGGTTTGTATTTCTGTGGAATCTCTGGTGATATCCCCTTTAACGTTTTTTATTGCGTCTATTTGATTCTTCTCTCTTTTCTTTTTTATTAATCTGGCTAGTGGTCTGTCTACTTTGTTGATCTTTTCGGAAAACCAGCTCCTGGATTTATTGATTTTTTGAAGGGTTTTTTGTGTCTCTATCTCCTTCAGTTTTGCTCTGATCTTAGTTATTTCTTATCTTCTGCTAGGTTTTGAGTTTTTTTGATCTTGCTCCTCTAGCTCTTTCAATTTTGATGTTAGGGTGTTGATTTTATATCTTTCCTTGCTTCTCATGTGGGCATTTATTGCTATACATTTCCTCTAGACACTGCTTTAAATGTGTCCCAAAGATTCTGGTATGTTGTGTCTTCCTTCTCGTTGATTTCGAAGAACATCTTTATTTCTGCCTTCATTTCATTGTTTATCCAGTCCACGTTCAAGAGCCAGTTGTTCAGTTTCCATGAAGTTGTGTGATTCTGAGTTAGTTTCTGAATTCTGAGTTCTAACTTGATTACGCTGTGGTCTGAGAGACTGTTTGTTATGATTTCCATTTTTTGCATTTGCTGAGGAGTGATTTACTTCCAATTATGTAGTCAATTTTAGAGTAGGTGTGATGTGGTGCTGAGAAGAATGTATATTCTGAGGATTTGGGGTGGAGAGTTCTGTAAATGTCTATTAGGTTTGCTTGATCCAGGTCTGAGTTCAAGTCCTGGATATCCTTGTTAATTTTCTGTCTCGTTGATCTGTCTAATATTGACAATGGGGCGTTAAAGTCTCCCACTATTATTGTGTGGGAGTCTACATCTCTTTGTAAGTCATTAAGAACTTACTTTATGTATCTGGGTGCTCCTGTATTGGGTGCGTATATTTTTAGGATCGTTAGCTCTTCTTGTTGCATTGATCCTTTTATCATTATGTAATGTCCTTCTTTGTCTCTTTTGATCTTTGTTGGTTTAAAGTCTTTCATCAGAGACGAGAATTGCAACTCCTGCTTTTTTTTTTTGCTCTCCATTTGCTTGGTAAATATTCCTCCATCCCTTTATTTTGAGCCTTTGTGTATCCTTGCATGTAAGATAGGTTTCCTGGATACAGCACACCGATGTTTTTTGGCTTTTTATCCAATTTGCCAGTCTGTGTCTTTTGATTGGGGCATTTAGCCCATTTACATTTAGGGTTAATATTGTTAAGTGTCAATTTGATCCTGCCATTTTGATGCTAGCTGGCTGTTTTGCCCATTAGTTGATGCAATTTCTTCATTGTGTTGTTGCTCTTTACCATTTCATATGTTTTTGGAGTGACTGGTACTGGTTGTTCCTTTCTATGTTTAGTGCCTCTTTCAGGAGTTCTTGTAAAGCAGGCCTGGTGGTGATGAAATCTCTGAGTGCTTGCTTGTTTGTAAAGGATTTTATTTTTCCTTCACTTATGAAGCTCAGTTTGGCTGGATGTGAAATTCTGGGTTGAAAGTTCTTTTCTTTAAGGATGTTGAATATTGGTCCCCACTCTCTTCTGGCTTGTAGGGTTACTGCTGAGAGATCTGCTGTGAGTCTGATGGGCTTCCCTTTGTGGGTAACCCATCCTTTCTCTCTGGCTGCCCTTGGTATTTCTTCCTTCATTTCAACCCTGGTGAATCTGACAATTATGTGCCTTGTCATTGCTCTTCTTGAGGAATATCTTTGTGGCATTTTCTGTATTTCCTGGACTTGAATGTTGACCTGCCTTGCTAGGTTGGGGAAGTTTTCCTGGATAATATCCTGAAGAGTATTTTCCAGCTTGGATTCATTCTCTTTGTCACATTCAGGTACATCTGTCAAATGTAGATTAGGTCTTTTCACATAGTCCCATATTTCTTGGTGACTTTGTTCATTCCTTTTTACCCTTTTTTCTCTAATCTTGCCTTCTCATTTTATTTCGCTGAATTGATCTTCAACCTCTGATATCCTTTCTTCTGCTTGGTCAATTCGGCTGTTGAAACTTGTGTATGCTTCACAAAGTTCTCGTGTTGTGTTTTTCAGCTCCATCAATTCACTTATATTCCTCTCTAAGTTGTTTATTCTCATTAGCATTTTGTCAAATCTTTTTTCAAGGTTCTTAGTTTCTTTGCATTAGCTTAAAACATGTTCTTTTAGCTCAGAGATGTTTTTTATTACCCACCTTGTGAAGTCTGATTCTGTCAATTCATCTCACTCATTATCTAGCCTTGTTCCCTTAGTGGTGAGGAGTTGTGATCTCTTGTAGGAGGAGAGGTGTTCTGGTTTTGGCTGTTTTCATTCTTTTTGCACTAGTTTCTTACCATCTTTGTGGATTTATCCACCTGTCATCTTTGTAGTTGTTGACTTTCAGATTGGGTCTCTGAGTGGACGTCCAGTTTGTTGATGACGAAATTATTTCTATTTCTTACGTTTCTTTCTAACATTCAAGCCCCTCTGCTGTGGGATTACTGAGGTCCACTCTATGCCCTGTTTGCCTGGGGATCACCTGCAGCAGCTGCAGAACAGTAAGGGTTGCTCCCAGTTTCTTCTTCTGCTATCTTTGTCCCAGAAGGATACCCGCCAGATGTCAGTCTGAGCTCTCCTTTATAAGGTGACTCTTTGGATATATGGGGTTCAGGGAGCTACTTGAGGAGACAGTCTGTCCTTTGTAGGAGCTCCAGTGCTGAGCTGTGAGCTCTGTTGTTCATTCAGAGCTGCTGGGCAGGTACGTTTAAGTCTGCTGCAGCAGAACTCATAACCCCCCTCCTTTTTTTTCCCAGGTTCTCTGTCCCCGGGAGTTAGGGCTTGATTTATGAGTTTCTGTTTTGCTGCTGCCTTTTTTCAGAGCTGCCCTGTCCAGCAAGGAGGCAGCCTAGTCACTGTCTGCCTGCAGAGGCTTTGCTGATCTGCTGTGGGCTTCGTCCAGCTGCCGTGTGAACTTCCCTGCAGTCCTGTTTATATGGGTATAGTTAGAACTGCCTCACCAATAGCGGCCCATCTCTGTAATGGTGGACTCTCTCTGTAATGGTGGGCTGCCTCAGCAATGGTCACTACCTCTGTAGTGGTCAACTGCCTCGGTAATGGCAAACACCCCTCCCCCACAGAGCTGAACTGTCCCAGGTTCAGCTGTGCTTGCTGTGAATCTCTCAATCCAGAACGTTTCAGATTGTTGTTTTTTTGTGGGGGTGGGACCAGCCGAGCCTGATCTCCTGGCTCCCTGCCTCAGAGCCCTTTTTTTTTTTCAGTTGAACGGTGATTCTGTTTTCCAGGTGTTCCAATTGCCTGTTTAAAAGGTGCTGGGATCTGTGTGATTTTCCCTGCAGTGACCCACTGTGCTGGCTGAAACAGCCATGCTGAGATTCGTGGTGCTTTTTTGCCCATGAATCTCCTGGCCTGGCTCCCTGTTTCAGTCCCCTTTTTTATCAGTTGAATGAGCGACTCTATCTCCCAGGAGCTCCAATAGCCAGCTAAAATGGCACCCAGACCCATGTATATTGTGCAGAGAACTGCCATGCTGGGGCACTGGCTGAAACAGCTGCGCCAGCCAAAACAGCAGCACTAGTGACCTGTGGGGCTCCTCTGCCTGGGAATCTCCAGGTCTGTGGGCAATAAAAATCCACCTGGATATGCAATGTTCATTCATCCTCCAGTCTTTTGCTGGGAGCTGCAGTCCTGAGCTGCTCCTAATCGGCCATCTGAAATCCATCCCCTCTTATTTCCTTGATTAGTGGTTTGTTGTTCTCCGTGAAGAGGTCCTTCACATCCCTGTAAGTTGTATTCCTGAGTATTTTATTCTTTTTGTAGCAATTGTGAATGGGTGTTCATTCTTGATTTGGCTCTCTGTTTGTCTGTCACTGGTGTATAGGATTGCTTGTGATTTTTGCACATTGATTTTGTATCCTGTGACTTTGCTGAATTTGCTTATCAGCTTAAGGAGATTTGAGGCCAAGATGATGGGGTTTTCTAAATATACAATCATGTCATCTTAAAACAGAGACAAGTTGAATTCCTCTTTTCCTAACTGAATAACCTTTATTTCTTATTCTTGCCTGATTGCCCTGGCCAGAACTTCCAGTACTATGTTGAATAAGGGTGGTGAGAGAGGGCATCCTTGTCTTTTGCTGGTTTTCAAACTGAATGCTTCCAGTTTTTGCCCATTCAGTATGACATTGGCTGTGGGTTTGTCATAAATAGCTCTTATTATTTTGAGATACATTCCATCAATACCTAGTTTATTGAGAGTTTTCATGATAAAGTGCTGTTGAATTTCATCGGAGGCATTTTCTACATCTATTGAGAAAATCATGTGGTTTGTCACTGGTTCTGTTTATGTGATGGATTACATTTATTGATTTGAGTATGTTGAACCAGCCTTGCATCCCAGGGATGAAGGCAACATGATTGTGGTGGATACGTTTTTGATGTGTTGCTGGATTCATTTTGCCAGTATTTTATTTGGGATTCTTGCATCGATGCTCATCAAGGATACTGGCCTGAAATTTCCTTTTTTTCTTGTGTCTCTGGCAGGTTTTGGTATCAGGATAATGCTGGCTTCATAAAATTTGTAAGGAATATTGCTTTTTCTATTGTTTGGAATAGTTTCAGAAGGAATAATACCAGCTCCTCCTTGTACTTCTGGTAGAATTCAGCTGTGAATTTGTCTGATCCTGGACATTTTTGGTTGGTAGGCTGTTAATTAGTGCCTCAATTTCAGAACTCATTATTCATCTATATAGGGATTCAACTTCCTGCTGGTTTAGTCTTTGGAGTGTGTATGTGTCCAGAAATTTATCAATTTTTTCTAGATTTTCTGGTTTATTTGCATATTGGTGTTTATAACATTTTCTGCTGGTACTTTGTATTTCTGTGGAATTGGTGATGATACCTTCTTTACTATTTTTTATTGCATCTATTTGATTCTTCTCTCTTTTCTTCTTTATTAGATTTTTGAAGTTTTTTTTTGTATCTCTGTCTCCTTCAGTTCTGCTCTGATCTTAGTTATTTGTGGTCTTCTGCTAGCTTTTGAATCTGTTTGCTCTCACTTCACTTGTTCTTTTAATTGTGATGTTAGGGTGTTGATTTTATATCTTGCTCACTTTCTCTTTTGGGCATTTAGTGCTATAAAGTTTCCTCTATACAGTGCTTTAAATGTTGCCCAGAGATTCTAGTATGTTGTGTCTTTGTTGTCATTGGTTTCAAAGAACATATGCATTTCTGCCTTAATTTCGTTATTTACCCAGTGTTCATTCAGGAGCAGGTTTTTCAGTTTTTATGTAGTTGTGCAGTTTTAAGTGAGTTTCTTAATCCTGAGTTCTAATTTAATTGTACTGTGGTCTGAGAGACTCTTATGATTTCCATTCTTTTGCATTTTCTGAGGAGTGTTTTGCTTCCAATTATGTGGTCAATTTTAGAATAAGCGCAATGTGGTGCTGAGCAGAATGTATATTCTGTTGATTTGGGGTGGAGAGTTTTGTAGGTGTCTGTTAAGTCCACTTGGTCCAGAGCTGAGTTCAAGCCCTGGATACCCTTGTTAATTTTCTTTCTCATTGATCTGTCTAACATTGGCAGTGGAGGGTTAAAGTCTCCCACTATTATTGTGTGGGAGCCTAAGTCTCTTTGTAGGTTTCTAAGAATTTGCTTTATGAATTTCAGTGCTCCTGTATTGAGTGCATATATATTTAAGACAATTAGTTCTTCTTGTTGCATTGATCCCTTTACCATTATGTACTACCCTTCTGCATCTCTTCTGATCTTTGTTGGTTTAAAGTGTGTTTTATCAGAGACTACGATTGCAACCCCTCCTTTTTTTTTTTTTTTTTTTTTTGCTTTCCATTTGCTCGGTAAATATTCCTCCATCCTTTCTTATGAGCCTATGTGTCTTTGCATGTCACATGGGTCTCCTTAATACGGCACACCAATGGGTCTTGACTTTTTATCCAATTTTCCAGTCTGTGTCTGTTAATTGGGGCATTTAGCTCATTTACATTTAAGATTAATATTGTTATGTGTGCATTATGATCTTGATTATAATCTAGATTATGATGCTAGCTGGTTATTTTGCTTGTTAGTTGACACAGTTTCTTCATATTGTCAATGGTATTTACAATTTGGTATGTTTTTACAATGGCTGGTACTGGTTGTTTCTGTCTGTTTGGTGCTTCCTTGAGGAACTCTTGTAAGGCAGCCCTAGTGGTGACAAAATCTCTCAGTATTTGCTTTTCTGTAAAGGATTTTGTTTCTCCTTTGCTTATGAAGCTTAGTTTGGCTGGATATAAAATTCTGAGTTGAAAATATTTTCTTTCAGGAAATTGAATACTGGCCCCCACTGTCTTCTGGCTTTTAGGGTTTCTGCCGAGAGATCTGCTGTGAGTCTGATGGGCTTCCCTTTGTGGGTAACTCGACCTTTCTCTCTGGCTGCGCTTAACGTTTTTTTCTTTATTTCAACCTTAGTGAATATGACGATTATGTATCTTGGGGTTGCTCTTCTCGAGGAGAATATTTGTGATGTTCTCTGTATTTCCTGAATTTGAATGTTGGCCTGCCTTACTAGGTTGGGGAAGTTCTCCTGGATGATATTCTGAAGAGTGTTTTCCAGCTTGGTTTTATTCTCCCCATCACTTTCAGGTATACCAATCAAAAGTAGATTTAGTCTTTTCACATAGTCCCATGTTTCTTGGAGGGTTTGTTCATTTCTTTTCATTCTTTTCTCTCTAATCTTGTCTTCTTGCTTTTTTTCATTAAGTTGATCTTCAATTTCTGATATCCTTTGTTCAGCCTGATCGATTTGGCTATTGATACTTGAGTATGCTTCACAAAGTTATTGTGCTGTGTTTTCAGCTCCATCAGGTAATTTATGTTCTTCTCTAAACTGGCTATTCTAGTTAGCAATTCATATAATCTTTTTTCAAGGTTTTTAGGTTCCTTGCATTGGGTTAGAACATGCTCCTTTAGCTCGGAGGATTTTGTTATTACTCACATTCTGAAGCCTCTTCTGTCTTTTTTCAAACTCATTCACCATCTAGTTTTGTTCCCTTGCTGGCAAGGAGTTGTGATCCTTTGGAGAAGAAGAGGCATTCTAGTTTTGGGAATTTTCATCCTTTCTGCACTAGTTTCTTCCCATCTTTGTGGATTTATCTACCTTTGGTCTTCGATATTGGTGGACCATTGGATGAAATCTCTGAGTGAATGTCCTTTTTGTTGATGTTGATATTATTCCTTTCTGTTTGTTAGTTTTTCTTCTAAGAGTCAGACCCCTCTGGTTCAGGTCTGCTGGAGTTTGCTGAAGGTCCACTCCAGACCCTGTTTGCCTGGGTATCACCAGTGGAGTTTGCTGAACAACAAATATTGCTGTCTATTTCTTTCTCTGGAAGATTTGTCTGTCAATCTATATTGAGAGGTGTCTCCCAGTCAGCATACACGGTGGTCAGGGACCCACTTGAGGAGGCAGATTGTCTTTTATCAGAGCTTGAACACTGTGCTGGGTGATCCACTGTTCTCTTCAGAGCTGTTAGGCAAGGACGTTTACGTCTGTTGAAGCTGTGCCCACATCCATCATTTCCCCCAGGTGCTCTGTCCTACGGAGTTGGGTGATTTATCTGTAAGTCCATGACTGGGGTTGCTGCTTCTTTTTCAGAGATCCCCTGCCCAGAGAGGAGGAATCTAGAGAGGCAGTCTGACCAGCAGTGGCTTTGCTGAGGTGCTGTGCACTCTGCCTAGTTCAAACTTTCCAGTGGCTTTGTTTACACTGTGAAGGTAAAACTGCCTACTCAAGCCTGGTGGACGCCCCTCCCCTCACCAAGCTTGAGCATCCCATGTTGACTTCAGACTGCTGTGCTGGTAGTGAGAATTTCAAGCCAGTGGATCTTGGCTTGCTGGGCTCCATGGGGTGGGACCCACTGAGCCAGATCACTTGTCTCCCTGGCTTCAGTCCCTTTTCCAGGAGAGTGAACAGTTCTGTCTCACTGATATTTCAGGTGCCACTGTGGTATGAAAACAAAACAAAAAACTCCTTGAGCTAGTTCATTGTCTGCCCAAATGGCCAACCAGTTTTGTGCTTGAAACTCAGGGCCCTGGTGGCATCAGCACCAGAGGAAATCTCGGTCTACTGATTGCAAAAACCATGGGAAAAGCTCAGTATCTGGGCTGGAATGCACCACTCCTCCTGGTACAGTATCTTATGGCTTCCCTTGGCTAGGGGACTAACTCCCCCAACCCCTTGCACTTTCTGGGAGAGGCAACACCCCACCCTGCTTCAGCTTGCCCTCCATGGGCTGCACCCACTGTCCAATCCCAATGAGATGAACCAGGAAACCCAGGTGGAAATGCAGAAATCACCTGCCTTCTGTGTTGATCTCACTGGGAGCTTCAGACCTGAGCTGTTTTTATTCATCCATTTTGCCAAGAATATCTCCTATTGTTTTATTATGTTTTTTAAGCTTTCTTGTGTTGGGTTTCAAAGTATTCTTACATCTAAATAATCTTTACTTTTATCCATCTACTCAATTCTATTTCTGTCATTTCAATCATCTCAGCCTAGTTCTTGCTGGACAAGTAGTGCAGTTGTTTAGAGAAATGAAGGCACGCTAGCTTTTTGTGGTTTCAGAGTTCTCGAGCTGTTTATTTTCTCATCTTTGTGTACTGATGTTCCTTCAGTCTGTGAAGTTGCTGTCATTTAGATTTTTTTTTCTTCTGTTATCCTGTTTGATGCGCCTGAGTGTTTGATTGTAGTATAAGGTGAATTCAATTAACTGGCCTTATTTCTGCAAAATTTTATGGTACCAAGGCTTAAGTTCCAACTCCTGGACTACATGCTCTAATTATCAGAGATTCTTATCAGGTCCCAACTTTTTTCTCTGACTCCTTGACGTTAGAAACCAACTATGCTGGCAGAGGCTGAGGTGCTTCCAGATTCCTCGTCTTTTCACTCCAATAGGTAGTACCACCCAAACCATTTCATATAGTGGCAGTGAGATCTGTCCCCACTTACACGTTTCATCAGCGGTGGCAGCAGCAACATGGCAGGTTAGATGCTTGTTAGCTGAGGCAGTTTTAATAGATATGAGGATGCATGCTTCTCTTCAGATGTTCACAACAGTGAAAGAGGCAGCACTATTCAAAGGGCTGGAGGGCCTCTGCTGGTAACTTTACAGGTGGTCAGGCTTGTTGTGGTGTTAGCATGGGGGTGGGCACTGGCAAACACAAGTCTGAGTTTGCTGTCTGCATGTTCATACAAGTGAGGATAGCTGCTTAGCATGGGGAAGGGTTCACTTCTCAATGTGCCTAGTTTCACTCCACCAGCAGTATTGGCACAAGAGCAGGACACTTGTGAGGGTGAGGATGGTGGGTTCTATGCCTACCAAAGCTCTGACTGCAATGGAAGTATGGTGGGAAAAAAGACAAACGGCTCTCTTGCCAGCAGCAGTGGTGGGCAGGATGCATGGATACATGTACACTAGTGGGGCAGGTAAGGCAAAATTTTTACATATACACGGAAGCAGCAGTGGGCAAAGGGAGTGGGCAAGGTGATACCTGGCCATGGGGGTCTACCTGCTGGAGCTCTCCACAAGTCAGACGCAGTCTACCAATACAGGAGCTATGATATGGGCCCTAAGGCAACCAACACTGCACAGTAAGCAGAAACAGCCAGGCTGGGGTCCCAGGATATGCCAGCAGATTAAGGGGTTCTAAATTCAGACTAGCCCCATCTGATGAGCAAAACCACCTTGCAGAGTTCAGGGTTTTTAGTTCTCCTAGTGCTAAAGTCTCCTCTGGGATTAAGCAGAACCTAGGGGTTGGGCATACCTGGCTCTGCTCCACTACAGATACTCCCTCACCAGGCCCATCAGCTGGTTTGCTGCTCCTACTACTTCTGTAAGCAGCTGCTCTTGCCAATTCAAGTGTTTGTCGTGGTCAGGAGGTTGCCAGCTGGATTTTCAGAGACCCATGGTGAAAGTGAGTTTCTCCTTGCTGTTCAACGTACTTGTTTTCCTGGAGTTTTGGCATTGGGGCTCGGGGGAAATGAGTCCCAGTGTGCTGTAGCCCTGTACAGGGTTCCAACCTTTCTCTCCCTTCAGCCCAGTTTCTGTGTCTTTCCATCATACACTCTCAGTTTCTTCACTCTGAAGATCTACTAAGAGTACACCAGTCATCGTGGTCCCTCAGTGGCAGCTGTTCTATCTGGCTGCATCTAGTCAGTCATCTTGCCCAAGTCCAGCTGTGGATATTCTCAGATAATTTTTTATTGCTCATCGAAGTCCTTCTGTTTCTGATTGAAAGAAGAAGTACTCCCTTTCATATTTGTCCTAGGAAAGGCATAATGTTGATAAAATTTTTCAGTTTTTGTTTTTCTGGGAAAGGATTTATTTCTCCTTCATGTTTGAAGGATGTTTTTGCTGGACTATTCTAGGGTAAAAGTTGTTTTCAGCACTTTAAATATATTATGCCACACTTCCCTGGCCTGCAAGGTTTTTGCTGGAAAGTCTGCTGCCAGATGTGTTGGAGCTTCATTGTACGTTATTTTTTTTTCCCTTTTGCTGCTTTTAGGGTCCTTTCTTTATCCTTGACCTTTGGGAGTTTGATTATTAAATGGCTTAAGATAGTCACCTTCAGATTAAATCAGCTTAGAGTTCTATCACCTTCTTCTACTTGAACATTGATAACTTCTAGGTTTGGGAATTTTTCTGTTATTATCCTTTTGAATAAATGTTATACTACTATCTGTTACTCTATCTTCTCTTTAATGCCAATCACCCTTAGATTTGCACTTTGGAGGCTATTTTCTAGATCCTGTAGGAATGCATTATTATTATTATTTTTGAGATGGAGTCTCACTTTTGTTGGCCAGGCTGGAGTGCAATGATGTCATATCAGCTCACTGCAACCTCCACCTTCCAGGTTCAGCTGCCTCAGCCTCCTGAGTAGCTGGAATTACAGGCACCTGCAAACAAACGTGCCCAGCTATTTTTGGATTTTTAGCAGAGACATGGTTTTACCATGTTTGCCAGGCTGGTCTCAAACTCCTGACCTTAGGTGATCCATCTGCCTCAGCCTCCCCAGGTGCTGGGATTACAGGTGTGAGCCACCACATCCAGCCTACATGTCTTTATTTTTTATTTTTTTCTTTTGTTTCCTCTGTTTATTTTCAAATAGACTGTTTTCAAGCTCACTATTTTTCTTCTGTTTGATCAATTCTGCTATTAAAGGACTGATTCAGTCTTCAGAATGTCAGTTCCATTTTTGACCCTTAGAATTTCTGTTTGATTCTGTTTAATTATTTCAATCTCTTTGTTAAATTTATCTGATAGAATTCTAAATTCATTTCTTGTGTTATTTGATTTTTTTAGTTTCCCCAAAACAGCTATTTTGAATTCTCTGTCTGAATGACCACATATCTTTGTTTGGGCAGAATTAGTTCCTCATGCCTTATTTATTTTATGTGGTGAGATTATATTTTTATAGATTATCTTGATACTTTTAGATGTTCATCTGTGTCCAGGAACTGAATAATTTGGTATTCATTGTAGTCTTTACACTCTGGGCTTGTTTGTACCAGTCCTTCTTGGGAAGGGATTTCAGATATTTAAAAATACTTTGGTATTGTGATCTAAGATGATCTGGTTTAGGGGAGACCCCAACTCCATAATGCTGTGGTTCTTGCAAATTCATAGAGGTACCACCTTGGTGGTTTTGGACAATTTTTTAAAGAATTGTCTGGCTTACCAGGCAGAAACACTTATATGCTTCCCTTACTTTCTCCAGAACATAAAGAGTCTTCCTCTCTGCTTGAAGCCACTGAAAGTTGCAGGTAAAGTGACAGAAGCACCACTGTGTACATCATCCTTAGGACTACACTTGTTCAGACCTGAAGACAGCACTGCACTGGGTTTCTGCAAAGGCCTGCTGTAACCACTCTGTGGCTACCACCTATATTTGCTTAAAGCTGTGTGGCTCTACAATTAGCAGGTAGTAAAGTCATCCAGGCTTGTTTGTCTCCTTTCATAGTAGCAATTTTACCCAGGACCTGAATAGATACTGAGATTTTGTTTGCCAGCCCAGAATTAAAGTAAAAACCCTTAAAACTCTACTTTGTGTTCTATTGTACTGCAGCTACACTGGCACTTAAACTCCAAGATGCAGTTTTCCCCACTCTTTTTTCCCCTTTTCAAGAGTAGAAGAGCCTCACTCAATGGTTACTGTCCCCTCATGCCCATTATGAGTACTGCCAGACTACCACCATTGTTAACTTAAGTCCTAAGGTCTCTTCGGTAAACTTGTGGTAAGCCTGGCCTGAAACTCACTCTTTGTGGCAGTGGGCTCCCTTCTGGCCCAGGGGAGGTACAGAAATACCATCCAAGAGCCAATTTCTGAAATCAAGGATCCCAAATGCTCACTTGGTACTCTAGACTTCTGTGGTTGTACTGGTATCTAAGGTGAAAGATATGAAGTTTTTTTTTTTTTTTTTACTTTTTTCCTTCTTTTCTCAAGAAGGAGTTTTTCCTGTAAACACTACAGCTGGAAATGTGTCAAGTCACACCTGAAGCTTCCAAGTCTCACACAAATCACTGCTGTTTATTCAGGGCCCAATGGGTCTTCAATTAGCAAGAGATAAATTCTGCCAAAACTAGTTTTTTCTCTTCAGTGCAGAGGGTTCCATTCTGTACCAGGATGTGTCCAGAAATTTCTTCTGAAAGCTAGGGCCTGGATAGGGTCCTCATAACTGACTGATGCTATTTCTTGCTGTGGCTGATTTGGGTATCCAAGATGAAAGACAAAGCCCTCTCACCCCTTTTAGCTCATTCCTACTGCTTAACAAACTACCTTAGACTGGGTAATTTATTAAAACAAAAAAGAAATTTATTGCTTACAATTCTGGAACATGGGAAGTCCAAGATCATGATGTCAACAGATTCCTTGTTTGGTGATAGCTTGCTCTCTGCTTCAAAGATGGTGATTTCTTATGTCCTCACATGACAAAAAGGGCAAGCAGGGAGTCCATTAAACCAGTTATAAGGTCACTAATCCCATTCAGGAGGGTTTTGCCCTCATGATCTAATCACTTTCTAAAGACCACACATCTTGATACTATCTTTTCAGATATTAGGTTCCAACATATAAATTTCAAGAGAGAACATTAACATTCAGACCATAGTATTGCAGCCTTTTCCCCCACAAATCATCTCTCTCTAACCTGCAAAATGCACTAATTTTATCACAACTACCCCAGATGTGTAAACTAATTCAAGCATCAACTTTAAAATCTAAGTCCAAATTATCATCTGAATATAACCTACATAAAATATAGGTGAGACTAAAAGTATGATTTATTCTGAGGCAAATTTTTCTTCAGCTGTGAGCCCGTAAAACAAAACATGTACATGCCTCCAAAATACAATGATAGTATAATCATAGGTTAAATATTCTCAATCCAAAAGGGAAAGATAGAGAAGAGGAAAGGAGTAATGTCTCAAGTAAATTCAAAGCACAGTATGATAAACAATATTACATTTTACAGCTGGATAAAAATCTTTGACCATGCATTCTATATTCCAGACAAACTGGGAAGGCTGTTGGTCACCACTTTGGTTTCAGTAGACATTGCTTTTTGGTGTGGCCCAATTCTCATGGCTTTACTGAAGATCAACCTGGTGGGGCTGTTTGTGGTTGTCCTACTCTCAAGGTGGCCCTCTTCCTAGGTTGCATGTACCCCCATAGCTTGTGTACTCTTTAGTCCAATGGAGATGACATTCCACAAGTGCCTTTAATGTTTGCCAACTGTACCCTATGGAAGGGCAGCCAAAGTGCCCCACATTGTACCTAGACACACTTGAGACACACCTTGAATTGCTGAGGAGGTATGTGCCAGAATATGAGCAGCAAAAACTTGAGGCAGTGACAGGCAGTGAGTGCTCAAGTTCTGAGAACATTGAAGGTTATTCTTTTGGTAATAGAGTTACTCTTCTGTCTCTCATTCCTTGATACTATTGACTTGTGATGGGAATGGAAATTCCAATGATCTTGCAATGCCATCAGTTTTATTTTTCTATTCTCTTAATAAATGGCATTAGTCTTCCATCTATCCATATGAATCTTGTAAAAAAAATCTCTTGGCCAAACTTTTGGTGGTGTTCTGTCATGAACATGTTTTTTTCTATTCTGTATAACTTGGGCAGACTAGACATTTTCCAAATGTTTAAGTGTTGGATTCTTTTCAATTATAAATTCTGTTTTTAATTTGTTTCTCTCTTCTTGTATTTTACTATATGCAGTCAACAGATTTCAGGCTGCATGCTCAACACTTGCTTAGAAACTCTTCTACTAAATATCCAATTTAATCACTCAGAAGTGTCCTTCCTTTACAAAGTACTAGGGCACAAACACGGTTCAGTCATATTCTTTGAATCTTTGTAGCAAGGATGGTCCTGGGATCTTGCAGGCTGCCCTAGTCTCTTGGCTTCACTAGGCATTGTCCTAGTCTGGGCCCTCTTTGGTGGTTCCACCCCGTGACAATTCTCTTCCTAGAACCTGTGGCAGTTCTCTTCCTAGATCTCCAGGGAATTGTCTGAAATGTATTTATAGTTAGCTATGTCCCTATAGCTGTTGTACTCTGTACAACTGCAGAGTTGCCATCACTCAGATGCTGCCAAGTTTTACCACCTGTATTCTCTCTGGGTTGGTAGCTTCTATGGACCAAACTGAACCTGTAACCACTTGATCCACATCTGAGTTGTTTGAAGAGAGATTTATAAGCATGTAGGGAGTAGAAAATTGAAGCAGCTCTTGGCCCCAAGTGTCAAACTCCCATGAGTATTTGAGGAACCTATTTTGACATAGTTCTGTCCCCAAGGCCTTGACACTTTAGTCCTGTAAAGAAAGTGGTAGAAACTGATGGTCTCCAAAATACTTTCAGGATCATTTCTTCATTTTCTTGATAAATAGCTGCTGATTTCTTTCTAACCACACTAATCTCCTCATCAGTGTTTGCTTAGCCACATCCTTGGTATTCTTTCTGAAAAACACTTTTTCATTTTTTACAACATGGACAGAATGACAATTTTCAAAATCATTAAGTTCTGCTCCCTTGTATTATAAATTTTATATTTCATTAATTTATCTCTTATCTCTCTTTGAATTTTATATTCCTTTATTCATATTATGTAGTTCATATCTATCTTTTTGCATTTTACCATAAGCAGTCAAGAAAGCCATGCCACGCTATCAACACATTGTTTGTATGTTTATTTTGCCAGATATTCTGTCTCATCACCTGTAAATTTCTTATTTAACAAATTATTAGTACAAAACTCAATTTAGCCAAGTTTTTGCCATTTTATAACAAGGATCACCTTTCTTCCAATTCCCAATAAAATGTTTCTCATTTTAATCTAAGGCCATTAGAATGGACTTTAGCATATATACTTCTAACAAAATTCTAATCATGGTAACCTAGGTAATCTCTAAGAATATTTCAATATTCTCTACAGCTTCTTCTTCTAAGCCCTCAAAAAATTTGTCTTCAATGCTTAATTTATGCTATTATAGATTTTTCTAGCAATTATTCCAAACTTTAAAAAACATTTTCTATTATCCAGATCTAATTCTGCTTTTACAATGTTAAGTATTTGTTAAGTTAGCACCCTACTTCTTAATACCAACTTTTGTCTTAGCTTGCCTGCTATAACAAAACACATTAGACTGGTTGATTTATGAATGACACAAATATACTGTTTACAATTATAGAGTCTGAGAAGGCCAAGATCAAGACACTAGCATATTTGGGATCTGGTGAGATACTGTTCTCTACTGAAAAGATATTGCCTTCTTATGTCATTACATAGGAGCAAGATGGGCTCTTCAAGACTTTTCTTTTTAAAAATAATTTTCTCTTCCTCTTTCATTCTTTTTTTTCTTTCTTTTGCTGTTTCTTTCTTTCTTTCTCCTTTTGTCTCTTTTTCTAAAATAAATAAATAAATAAAATAAAATAATTTCACTAATTACATTAATGAGGCTTTCATCCTCATAACCTAATCACCTCCTCAAGGTCCTACCTCTTAAAACTATCACGTTGAGAGAGGGAGGATCCAAGATGGCCAAATAGGAACAGCTTTGGAGTGCAGTTCCCAGCAAGAACAATGCAGAGGGTGAGTGATCACCACATTTCTAAACCAGTTTTCACTGATGATAGACCAGGAGATTCTTGGGCGGAAAAGCACCATGAGTTTCCAGCATGGCTGTTTCAGTCAGTGCCATGGGTTGGCGGACAGCAACTCATATAAATGTGGGTGGCTGTTTCATCTGGTACCTGGAACACCTGGTAGACAGAGCTGCCCATTCAACTGAAAGGGAGGGGGCTGAGACAGGGTGCCAGGAGATCTGGCTCAGTGGATACCACCCCCCACAAAACAAGCAATCTGAAACACTCTGGATTGAGAGTTTTGAAGCAAGCACAGCTGGACCCAGGACGGTCCAGCTCAGTAGGGGTAAGGACGTTTGCCACTACTGAGGCAGTTCACCAATACCGAGGCAGTTCTAATTGTACCTCTATAAACAAAAACTCAAGGGAGTTCACACAGCAGCTGGGCAGAGCCCACAGCAGCTCAGCAAAGCCCCTGCTGGCAGACTGTGACTAGACTATCTCCATGTTCGGCGGGGCATCTATGAAAAAAGACATCAGCATGTCAGAAACATATAAATAAAGCCAACCTTCCTAGGACAGAGCACCTGGGAAGAGGCAGTTATGAGTTCTGTTGCAGCAGACTTAGAAGTACCTGCCCAGCAGCTCTGCATGGAAAAATGGAGCTCCCAGCACAGCATTTGAGCTCCTATAAGAGACAGACTGTCTCCTTAAGCAGCTCCCCAAGCCCCATATACACAAAGAGACACCTCATAAAGGAAAGCTCAGGCCGACATCTGGTGGGTACCCTTCTGGGATGAAGAAAACAGATGAAGAACCTGGCAGCAACCCTTACTGTTCTGCAGCCCCCAAAGGTGATCCCCAAGCAAGCAGGGTCTGGAGTGGATCTCCAGCCATCCTGCAGCAGAGGGTACTGATTGTTAGAAGGAAAACTAAAAAACAGAAAGAAATAGCTTCAACATCAACAAAAACGATGTTCGCTAAGAGACTCCATTCGAAAGTCACCAACTACAAAGACCACAGGTAGATAAAGCCACAAAGATGGGAAGAAACCAGTGCAAAAACCATGAAAACACCAAAAACCATAACTCTTCTCCTCCTCCAAGGGATCACAATGCCTCACTAGCTAGATAACAAAGCTGAATGAATAATGAATCTGATGAATTGACAGAAACAGGCTTCAGGAGGTGGGTAATAACAAACTTCTCAGAGCTAAAAGAACATGTGCTAACCCAATGTAAAGAAACTAAGAATCTTGAGAAAAGGTTAGATGAAATGCTAACTAAAATAAACAGCTTAGAGAAGAATATAAATGACTTAATGGAGGTGAAAAACACAGCACGAGAACTTCATGAAGCATACATGAGTTTCAATAGCCGAACAGACTGAGCAGAAGAAAGGACATCAGAGATTGAAAACCAACTCAATGGAATAAAATAAGAAGGCAAGATTAGAGAAAAAAGAGGGAAAAGAAATGAACAAAGCCTCCAAGAAATATGGGATTATGTGAAAAGAACAAATCTACGTTTGATAGGTGTACTTGAATGTGACAGAGATTCAGAGAATGAATCCAAGCTGGAAAACACTCTTCAGGATATAATTCAGGAGAACTTCCCCAAACTAGCAAGGCAGGCCACCATTCAAGTCCAGGAAATACAGAGAACACCACAAAAATATTCCTCAAGAAGAGCAACCCCAAGGCACATAATCATCAGATTCACCAGGGTTGAAATGAAGGAAAAAATGCTAAGGGCAGCCAGAGAGAAAGGTTGGATTACCCAAAAAGGGAAGCCCATCAGACTCACAGCAGATCTTTCTGCAGAAACCTTACAGGCCAGAAGAGAGTGGAGGCCAATTTTTAACATTTGTAAAGAAAAGAACTTTTAACCTAGAATTTATATTCAGCCAAACTAAGCTTCATAAGTGAAGGAGAAATAAAATCCTATATGAACAAGCAATTGCTGAGAGATTTCATCACCACGATGTCTGCCTTACAAGAACTCCTGAAAGAAGCACTAAACAAGGAAAGGAACAACTAGTACCAGCAACTCCAAAAATGTACCAAATGGTAAAGACCATCGACACAATGAAGAAAATGCATCAACTAACTGGCAGAACATCCAGCTAGCATCAAAGTGGGAGGATCAAATTCACATATAACAAAATTAACCTTAAAGATAAATGGGCTAAATGCCCCAATCAAAAGACAAAGACTGGCAAATTGAATAAAAAGTCAAGACCCATCAATGTGCTGTATTCAAGAAATTCATGTCAGATGCAAGGACACACATGAGCTAAAAATAAATAGATGGATGAAGATTTATCAAGCAGCTGGAGAGCAAAAGAAAAGCAGGAGCTGCAATCCTAGTCTCTGATAAAATGAACTTTAAACCAAGAAAGATAAAAAGAGACAAAAAAGATCATTACATAATGGTAAAAGAATCAATGAAACAAGAAGAGCTAACAATCCTAAATATATACACACTCAAAGCAGGAGCACCCAGGTACATAAAGCAAGTTCCTACAAAGAGACTTAGACTCCCACACAATAATAGTGGGAGAATTTAACACTCCAGCATTGTTAATATTAGATCAATGAGACAGAAAATTAACAAGGATATCCAGGACTTGAACTCAGATCTGGACCAAGCAAGCCTAATAGACATCTACAGAAATCTCCACCCCAAATTCACAGAGTATACATTCTTCTCAGCACCACATCACACCTACTCTAAAATTGACCACATAATTGGAAGTAAATCACTCCTCAGCAAATGCAAAAAAATGGAAATCATAACAAGGTCTCTCAGACCACAGGGCAATCAAATTAGAACTCAGGATTAAGAAACTAACTCAGAACTTCACAACTTCATGGAAACTGAACAACTGGTTCTTGAATGTCGACTGGATAAACAATGAAATGAAGGCAGAAATAAAGATGTTCTTTGAAACCAATGAGAATGAAGAAACAACATACCAGAATCTCTAGGACACATTTAAAGTAGTGTCTATAGGGAAATTTGTAGCAATAAATGCCCACATGAGAAGCAACAAAAGATCTAAAATAGACACCCTATGATTAAAATGGAAAGAGCTAGAGGTGCAAGATGAAAAAAAACTCAAAATCTATCAGAAGACAATAAATAACTAAGATCAGAGCAGAACTGAAGGAGATAGAGACATACAAAAAAAAACTTCCAAAAAAATCAATAAGTCCAGAAGCTGTTTATTTTTAAAGATCAACAAAATAGACAAACTGCTAGCCAGATTAATAAAAAAAGGGAGATGAATCAAATAGATGCAATAAAAAACAATAAAAGGTGTATCACCACCGATTCCACAGAAATACAAATTACCATCAGAGATTACTATAAACAACTGTATGCACATAAACCAGTAAACCTGGAAGAAATGGATAAATTCCTGGACACTTGCACCCTGCCAAGCCTAAACCAGGAGGAAGTTGAAACCTTGAACAGACCAATAACAAAGACTGAAGTTGAGTTAACAATTAATAGCCTACCAACCAAAAAAAGTCCAGGTCCAGACGGGTTCACAGCTGATTTCTACCAGACGTACAAAGAGAAGCTGGTACCTTTCCTTCTGAAACTATTCCAAACAATCCAAAAGGAGGAAATCCTTCCCAAATCATTTTATGAGACCAACATTATCCTGATGCCAAAACCTGGAAGAGACTCGACAAAAAAAGAAAACTTGAGGCCAATATCCATGATGAACATAGATGCAAAATCTGCAGTAAAATACCGGCAAACTGATTGCAACAGCACATCAAAAAGCTTATCCATTACGATCGAGTAGGCTTCATCCCAGGGGTGCAAGGTTGGTTCAACATACGCAAGTCTGTGAATGTAATCCACCACATAAATAGAATCAAAGACAAAAACCACATGATTATCTCAATAGTTGCAGAGAAGACCTTCAACACAATTCAACAGTGCTTTATGCTAAAAACTCTCAATAAACTAGATATCGAAGGAACATATCTCAAAATAATAAAAGCTATTTACAACAAACCTATAGCCAATTTCACACCAAATGGACAAAAACTAGAAGCATTCCCTTTGAAACGTGGCACTGGACAAGGATGCCCTCTCTTACCACTCCTACTCAATATGGTATTGGAAGTTCTATCCAGAGCAATCAGGCAAGAAAAAAATAAAGTGTATTCAGTTAGGAAAGGAGGAAGTCAAATTACCTTTATTTGCAGATGACACAATTATATATTTAGAAGACTCTATCATCTCAGCTCAAAATCTCCTTAAACTGATAAGCACCTTCAGGAAAGTCTCTGGATACAAAATCAACGTGCAGAAATCACAGGCATTCCTATACACCAATAACAGACTAACAAAGAGACAAATCATGAGCAAACTCCCATTCACAATTGCTACAAATAGAATAAAATACCAAGATATACAACTAACAAAGGATGTAAAGGACCTCTTCAAGGAGAACAATAAACCACTGATCTAGGAAATAAGAGAGGACACAAACAGATGGAGAAACAATCTATGCTCATGGTTAGGATGAATCAATATAGTGAAAATAGCCATACTGCACAAAGTAATTTATAGATTCAACACTATCCCGATCAAGCTACAAATGACCTTCACAGAACTGGAAAAAACCACCTTAGATTTCATATGGAACCAAAAGAGAGCCCACATAGCAAAGACAATCCTAAGCAAAAAGAGCAAAGCCAGAGCTATCATGCTACCTGACTTCAAACTATACTATAAGGCTACAGTAATCAAAACAGCATGGTACTGGTAACCAAACAGAGATATAGACCAATGGAACAGAACAGAGGCATCAGCTACAATGCCACATGTCTACAACCATCTGATCCTTGACAAACCTGGCAAAAACAAGCAATGGGGAAAGGATTCCTTGTTTAATAAATGGTGTTGGGAAAACTGGCTAGCCATGTGCAGAAAGCAGAAACTGGACCTCTTCCTGACATGTTACACTAAAATTAACTCCAGATGGATTAAAGACTTAAACATAAGACCTAACACCATAAAAACCCTAGAAGAAAACCTAGGCAAAACCATTCAGTACATAGGCATATGCAAGGACTTCATGACTAAAACACCAAAAGCATTGGCAACAAAATCCAAAATAGACAAATGAGATCTAATTAAACTCCAGAATTTCTGCACAGCAAAAGAAACAATCATTAGAATGAACTGGCAACCAACAGAATGGGAAAAAAATTTTGCAATCTATCTGTCTGACAAAGGGCTAATATCAAGAATCTACAAAGAACTAAAACAGATTTACAAGAAAAAAAACAAACAAAGCCATCCAAAGTGGGCGAAGAATATGAACAGACACTTTTCAAAAGAAGACATAAATGAGGCCAACAAACATATGAAAAAATGCTCATCATCAATGGTTATTAGAGAAATGCAAATCAAAATTACATTGAGATACCATTTCATGCCAGTTAGAATGGTGATCATTAATAAATCTGGAGATAATAGATGCTGGAGAGGATGTGGAGAAATAGGAACACTTTTACACTGTTGGTGGGAGTGTAAATTAGTTCAACCATTGTGGAAGACAGTGTGGCACTTCCACAAGGACCTAGAAATAGAAATTACATTTGTCGCAGCAATTGCATTACTGGGTATATACCCAAAGGTTTATAAATAGTTCTATTATAAAGACTCATGCACACGTGTGTTCATTGCAGCACTGTTTACAATAGCAAAGACTTGGAACCAACCGAAATGACTATCGATAATAGACTGAAGAAGGAAAATGTGGCACATGTACACCATGGGATACTATGCAGCCATAAAAAATTATGAGTTTGTGTCCTTTGTAGGGACATGGATGAATCTGGAAACCACTCTCAGCAAACTGATACAAGGACAGAAAATCAAACACCACATGGTCTCACTCATAGGCGGGTGTTGAACAATGAGAACACATGGGCATAGGGAGGGGAGCATCATGCACTAGGGTCTGTTAGGGTGGCCAGGGGAGGGACAGCAAGGGGGTGGGGAGGTTGGGGAAGGATAACATGGGGAGAAATGCCAGATATAGGTTATGGGGGGATAGAGGCAACAAACCACATTGTCATGTATGCACCTATGCAACAATTTTACATGATCTGCACATGTACCCCAGAGCCTAAAGTACAATAAAAAAATGAAAGAAATATCACATTGAGTATTAGTTTCCAATATATAAATTCTGTGAGAAAATCAAAATTTAGATTATAGCACTACGCAAATGGTTTACACATTCAACAACGTTCCAATCATAATCCCAATGGCAATTTAAACAGAAAAAGAAAAAAATATGAAAATTCATATGAAATTACAAAATACCTTAGTTGGCCATAGTAATATTCTCCAGAAGGAATAACTTTGGAGATATCAAACCTTCGGCATTTAAGTAATACTACAATTCCGCAGTAATACAAACAGTATGGTACTGACATAAAACAGAAACATAAACTAATAGAACAGAATACATAGCCCAGAAATAAACCCATGCACATTTTATCAATTAATCTGCAGCAAAGACACCAAAAATACATATGGGGAAAGAATAGTCTCTCCAAAAATGGTGTTGGAAAAACTGGATATCTATATACAAAACAATAAAATTGGACATGTATATTATACCATACACAAAATTTAACTAGAATATATGAAATACTTAAACATAAATGTGGAAATTATTAAAACTCATAAAAATACGTAGAAAAATGTTCACTGATGTTTGTCTTAACAATACTATGAATAGGATGCCAAATGCACAGGCGAGATAATAATAATTATTATAAAAAGTGGGATTACATCAGTCTAACAAGATTTTGCATTACAAAGGAAACAACAGAATGAGAAGGCAGCCTGTGGAATAGAAGAAGATATTAGCAAACCATATATCTGATGAAGGGTTAATATCCAAAGTATATAAGGACACATACCACTCAATGGCAAAAAACAAACAAACATCAAATAACCTAAGTGAAAAATGAGTAATGGAGGAGAACAAATATTCTTCCACAGAAGACATAGTCACGGCCAAAGGTTATATGAAAAGGTAATTATCATCACTAATTATCAGGGAGATACAAATCAAAATGCAAAGTGAGATATTACCTCACATCTGTTAGGTTATCTACTAGTGATAAAACAAGTTAAAAAGTGTTGCCAAGACTTTGGAGCAAAGGTGACCCTGAGAAATAATTAAAATGCAAATTTCTTTTTTTTAACTTTTATGTTTAGGGGTACATGTCATGGATGTTTGTTGTACATATGATTTCATCACCTAGGTATTAAGCCAAGTACCCAATAATTATCTTTATTGATCTTCTCCCTTCTCCCACCCTCCCCTCTCAAGTAGACCCTAGTGTCTGTTGTTTTCTTTGTGTTTATAAGTTCTTACCATTTAGCTCTCACTTAGAAGTGACTACACACAGTATTTAGTTTTCTGTTGCTGCATTAGTTTGCTAAGAATAATAGCCTCCAGCTCCATCCATTTTCCTGCAAAAATTATAATCTTGTTCTTTTATATGCCTGCATAATATTCCATGGTGTATATGTACCACATTTTTAAAATTCAATCTGTCAGTGATTGGCATTTAGGTAGATTTCATGTCTTTGCTGTTGTAAACAGTGCTGCAATAAACATTTCCATGCATATATTTTTATGGCAGAATGATTTATATTCCTCTGGGTATTTACCCAGTAATGGGATTGGTGGACTGAATGGTAGTTCTGCTTTTAGCACTTTGAGGAATTCCCATACTGCTTTCCACAGTGAATAAACTAATTTACATTCTTACCAACAGTGTGTAAGTGTTTCCTTTTCACTGCAAACTCACCAGCATCTGTTATTTTTTGACTTTTTATTTATAGCCATTCATACAGCTATAAGATGATATTTCATTGTGGTTTGAATTTGCATTTGGTTAATGATCAGTCATATTTAGCTTTTTATTATATGTTTGTTGGCTGTATGGATGTCTTCTTTTGAAAAGTGTCTGTACATGTCCTTTGCCCCTTTTTAATGAGGTTGTTTTTCTCTTGTAAATTTAAGTTCCCTAGAGATGCTGGATATTAGACCTTTGTCAGATGCACAGTTTGCAAATATTTTTTTTCTGTTATGTAGGTTATTTGTTTACTCTGTTGATAGTTTCCTTTACTGTGCAGAAGGTCTTTAGTTTAATTAGATTCCTTTTGTCATATTTGCTTTGGTTGTGATTGCTTTTGGTGTCTTTGTCATGAAATATTTGTTGATTTCTATATCCAGGATCGTATTTCCTAGGTAGTCTTCCAGAGTTTTATAGTTTTGGGTTTTACATTTAAGTCTTTAATCCATCTTGAGTTGATTTTTGTGTATGGTGTAAGGAAGCGGTCCAGTTTCAAACTTTTGCTTATGGATAGCCAGTTATCCCAGCATCATTTATTGAATATGGAGTTTTTTTCCCCATTACTAGTTTTTCTCAGCTTTTTTGAAGATCAGATTGTCATAGATGTGCAGCCTTATTTTTCAGTCTTCTATTCTGTTCCATTGATCTATGTGTGCCCTCCCCACTTTTTATTCCCAGTACCATGCTGTTTTGGTTATTGTAGCCTTGTAGTGTACAGTGTGAAGTCATGTAATGTGATGCTTCCAGCTTTGTTCTTTTTGCTTAGGAATTCCTTGGGCACTTGGGCTCTTTTTTGGTTTCATATAAATTTCAAAATAGTTTCATTTAGTTCTGTGAAGAATTTTCTTGCTAGTTTGATAGCAAAAGCATTGAATCTGTTAATTGCTTTGGGAAGTAGAGCCATTATAATAATGTTGATTCTTCCCATACATAAGCGTGGGGTTTTTAAAAACTTGTTTGCATGTCTTCCAATTACTTTTAGCAGTGTTTTGTAATTCTCATTGTAGGGATATTTCACTTCCCTGGTTAGCTAATATTTCTAGGTATAATATTCTTTTTGTGGCAATTATGAATGGGATTGCCTTTCTAATTTGCTCTGTTTGTCTGTTGTTGGTGTATAGGAACACTAGTATTGATTGCAGATTGATTGTATATCCTGAAACTTTGCTGAAATTGTTTGTCAGTGGTAGGATCTTTTGTGCCAAGACTATACAGTTTTCTAGATACAGAATCATGTTGTCTGCAAACAGAAATACCAGGACTTCCAATATTATGTTGAATAGGAGTGATGAGAGAGAGCATTCTTGTCATGTGCCAGTTATTAAGGGGAAAGCTTTCAGTATAATATTGGCTATGGGTTTGTCATAGATGACTCTTACTATTTTGACTTACATTTCCTCAGTACTTAATTTATTGAGAGTTTTTATTGAAGTTGTAATAAATTTTGTTTAAATCTCTTTCTATGTCTATTGACATAATCATGTGTATTTTTTCTTTAGCCTTGTTTATGTGATAAATCACATTTATTGATATGCATATCTTGAACCAACATTGTATCTCAGAGATAATCCCTACTTGGTGGTACGGGATTAGATTTTTGATTTGCTGCTGGATTTTGTTTGGTAATATTTTGTTGAGGACTTTTGTGTTAATGTTCATTGAAGATACTGGCTCTGTGTGTGTGTGTCTGTGTGTGTGTGTGTGTGTGTGTCTGCGTGTGTGTGTGTGTGTCTGCCATATTTTGGTATCAAGATATGCTGGCCTCATACAATAAGGTCAGAAGATGTCACTCCATCTCAATTTTTTTTGAAATCATTTTTTTAGGAACAATACCAGCTCTTTTTTGTGCATCTGGTAGAATTTTCCTGTGAACCTCCAGGTTGAAGGCTTTTTTTTGGTTGGTAAGCTATTACTGCTTCAATTTTGGAGCTCATAATTGGTCTGTTTAGGGGATCAATTTCTTCCTTGCTCAGATTTGGGAAGTTATATGTGTCCAGGAAATAATTCATCTTTTCTGGATTTTAGTCTTTTCTGGATTCATCTTTTCTGTATTCTGTTCTATTAGTTTATGTTTCTGTTTTATGTCAGTACCATCTTGTTTGTATTACTATGGAATTGTAATATTACTTGAATGCAGAAGGTTTGATGTTTCCACTTTAGTTTCTGTGCATAGAGGTGTTCATCATAGTTTCTGTTGGTGGTTTTATTTCTGTTGGGTGAGTAGTAACATTCTCTTCATTATTTTTCATTGTGTTTATTGAAATTGCTGGAATTGGTCTTTTGAATGTTTTTTGTGTCTTGATTTCCTTCAGTGTAGCTCTGATTATTGTTATTTTTCATATTCTGCTTGCTTTGGAATTGATTTGTTCTTGCTTTTCTAATTCATTTAGTTCTAAAGTTAGTTTCTTAATTTGGGATCTTTCTAACTTTTTGATGGAGGCATTTACTGCTCTGAATTTTCCTCTCAACACTGCCTTAGCTGTGTTCCAGGGATTCTGGTATGTTGTATGTTTGTTCTCATTACTTTTAAACAACTTTTTCATTTCTATCTTTATTTCATTATTTACCCAAAGTCATTCAGGACCATGTTGTTTAATTTCCATGTAATTGAATGGTTTTGAATAATTTTCATTGTTTTGACTTTTATTTTTATTGTGCTCTGGTCTGAGTGTGTTTGGTATGATTTCTATGATTTTAGATTGTTTTATGTCCAATTATGTGCTGAAGTTTTGTGTATATACCACGAGGTGATGAGAAGAATGTATATTCTGTTGTTTTGGGGTGGAAAGTTCTATAAAGATCTATCAGATCCAGTTGGTGTAATGTTAAGTTTAGATCCCGAATATGATTCTTAATTTCCTGCCTTCATAATCCATCTAATATTGTTAGTGGAATGTTGAAGTCTCCCGCTATTATTATGTGGGGGTTCATGTGTCTTTGTAGATCTCTAAAAACTTGGGTTATGAATCTTGATGCTCCTGTGTTGGGTGCATATATATTTAGTATAGCTAGGTATTCTTGTTGAATTGAATATTTTACCATTATGTAATGCTTTTGTGGTTTTTTTCTTTGTTTTTGTGTGTTTTTGTGTATATAATCTTTGACAGTTTGAAATCTTTTTTTTTTTTAATTAGAATTGTAATCCCTGCTTTTTGCAATATCTGCTTTTTTGTTGTTGTTTGCTTGTTTTTCATGTGCTTGGTAGATTTTCCTGCATGTCTTTATATTGAGCCTATGGGTATCATTAGTTGTGAGATGGGTCTCTTGAAGACAGCATACCATTGGGTACTGCCTTTTTATCTAGTTGTCACTCTACTTTTCTTTCTTTTTTTTTTTTAAGGTGACTTTTGCTCTTGTTGCCCAGGCTGGAGTACAATGACACAATCTTGGCTCACTGCAACGTCTGCCTCCCAGGTTCAAGTGATTTTCCTGCCTCAGTCTCCCAAGTAGCTGAGATTACAGGTGGCTGCCACCATGCCAGACTGATTTTTCTATTTTCAGTAAAGACAGGTTTTTGCCATGTTGGCCAGGCTGATCTCAAACACCTGACCTCAGGTGATTTACCCACCTTGGCCTCCCAAAGTGCTGGGATTATATGCCTGAGCTACCATGCCCAGCCCCACTCTGCATGTTTTAACTGGGGCATTTCACCCATTTACATTCAGCGCTAGTACTGACGTGGATTTGATCTTGTCACTGTGCTGTTAGCTGGTTATTATGTTGGCTTGTTTGTATGGTTGCTTTATAGTGACACTGGTTTGTGTATTTTTATATTAGCTGGCAGCAGTCTTTCCTTTCTGCATGTAGGGCTTCTTTCAAGATCTCTTGTGAGGCAAATCTGGTGGTAATGAACTCCGTCAACATTTGCTTATCTGAAAAGAATCTTAATTTCTTTTTAACTTAAAAAGCTTAGTTTGGCTAGATTTGAAATTCTGGGTTGAAGACATTTTATAAGAATGTTGAATATAAGCCCCCACTCTCTTCTGGCTTGTAGGGTTTCAGCTGAGAAGTCCATTGTTCGCCTAATGAAGTTCCCTTTGTAGGCTACATATCCCTTCTCTCTTGCTGCCTTTAACATTCTTTTTTTCTTTTTGACCTTGGAAAATCTGATGATTATGTGTCTTGGGGATGCTCTTCTTAATGTAGAATTTTGAAGGAGTTCTCTGAGTTTCCTGAATTTGACTGTGGGCCCCTTGGCAAGATTGGGAAAAATTTTATTGATGATATCCTGAAGTATGTTTTCTGAGTTATTTGCTTTGTCCCTCACCCTTTCAGGGATGCCAATGATTTAAAGATTTGGGTTTTTCACATAATCTTATATTCTTGGAGGTGTTGTTTATTCCTTATTATTATTTTTAATTATTTTTCTGCATTTTTTTTTATTTCAGAGAACCAGTTTTCAATTTCTGAGTTTTTTTCCACAAGTTAGTTGATTCTGCATTAATATTCATGATTGCATTGGGAAATTCTTGTGTTGTGCTATTCAGCTGTGTCAGAGTGTGTTAGTTTCTTTTTTATACCAGCTATTTCATCCTTCAGCTTCTGTATTGTTTTATTTTGATTCTTATTTTATTTGGATTGTGTTTTGCCATCTTCCTGAATCTTGATGATCTTTTCTCCTAATCATATTCTGAATTCTATTTTTGCCATTCAAACCAGTTGAGCTTAGTTAAGAACTCTTGTTAGATGACTGGTGTGGTTGTTTGGAGGACATATGACACTGTGACCATCTGAGTAACTGGAGTCTTTGCATTGGTTCACTCTCATCTCTGCATGTTGGTATTCCTGCAACTGTCCTGTAGAGTGAGTAAAACTAACCAGCGTCTTTTCTGGTTGTTTTCACTGAGATGAGGTTTTGTGGAGGGTCTTTGTTTGAAGCTGACTTCTTGTCTCTGGTTTCAGAGTGGAGTTTGTTAGTGAGGAAATTTTGGTGTTGAGACTTTGGCATATGATCCAGCAGGTGGCACTTAGGCATATTGGTCTGTTGGTAGACTCTTACATGGTTGTGGGGCTCCCATGTTTTCTCAGTTGCAGCCATGTTTCCTCTCAACTCTTTGAAAGTGTGGGTTCCTCCCTGCCTTGATAGCTGGCTGTAGATCATGACTTGGCATTCCTGGGCTGCTCACTGTAGCACTGGGGCAATCACAGTGTTTAGGTTCCTTCTGTAACTTGGAGGCAGCAGAGGAAGGGATTTTAGTAGTGGTTGTGGCCAAGGGTTGTTTGCTTGCTCCCTGGGAGCTCCACTCCAAAGAGATGTAGGTCAGTAATAATTCAGTGCAAACAGTCCAGGATGGAGAGTATGTGCTGCAAACCCAATTCAAGGGTTTTCTGCCTAGTGATAAGCAGTTGGTGGGGTGGGGAGAGAGTGGATCCTGTGGGAGACAGACTGGCCTCTTCTCCCTGGGTCAACTTCAGCTTATTGGATGTGTGGCTAAGACAATTAGTGGTTTGATCCTTTTTTATTACCAAAAGCTGGGAAGGGTAGTGAGTGTGGATTGGGGATAGAAAACAGGTAAAAAAAAAATAGATAGAATGAATAAGATCTAGTATTTGATAACACAATAGAATGGCTACTATCCACATTAATTTATTGTATATTTTAAAGTAACTAAATGATTCTAATTGGATTGTTTGTAACACAAATGAATAAACGTGTTAGATGTTGGATACTCCATTTACCCTGATTTGAGTGTTAAAAATTTTATGACTGTATCAAAATATTTCAGGTACCCCATAAATATATACACTTTCTCTGTGCCCACAAAATTCTAATTAATTAATTAATTAGTTAATGCTGTTTATTGCTCTCCACAAGAGCCCTTTTTCTCATATCAACTAAGCCCTGGACCCTCTGGAGAAAGAGCCACTCACTCTTCAGTGCCTCCTCCTATTTTCTCCTGCAGATTTCTTCCACAGTCTCTCACTCTGCGTATCTGACACATGACCACAACAACCAATCTTTCTTGTTAATTATACAAATAATAATAATCCTTACATATACTTTGCTAGCTAATCATTTTATATCCTCAGACAACATAACAGCCCAACTTGCCATCTTGATCTGAGCATATTTTCAGTATACTTTAAAATCACACCAAGATATGTTTAAAAACTCTCAAAATGTAATGTCTATTTCCTTGACCTATAAGTAGAAAACTTAGTTATTGACTGGCCTTTAAGAACCTTTTAAACTTCCATTTTTGTTCCTTCTTTTTACCCTTTGGGATTTTCTATACTGTTTAGGACAACTTGTGTTCTGCTTTCTATGAAATGTCACTATTATCACAACAGAGTTTTCTCAACATTATGTCAAAATATCAGAGGGCCAATTGTATTTTTTAAAAATTTCTGTTCCTTATGATATGTTGACATTTATCAGGGACTTATAGGCCTGGGGAAAGATGGCTGTAGGCGGTGGACACATTGCCTAGAATACATCTTTCATGTGCATATAGAAAATTCTGATTCCAACAAGAAACCGTTAGAGCTGGTAAACCAGATTAGCAAGTTTGCATAATATAAAAATCACATAAAATTATAGTTTTTGCACTGTCAATGAACAATTGGTATTGAAATTAATGGAACATTTTCATTTGCAACATAAAAAGTAATAATGTACTTGGGGATATATTTAACAAAAACAACAAAAAAATTTGACTTGAATGCTGCTGTGCTCCAGAAGTGGAAGTCTTAACAGTGCTAAAATGACAATACTCTCCAAATTGATCTGCAGAGTCAACAAAATTCCTATCACTGTTCCAGCACCTATTTTTGCAGAAATTGGCAATCTGTTCCTAAAAGCCACATAGAAATGCATGAGACCCAGGATTGTCAAAACATTTTGCAAATGACAAATTAAGGAGACAGACTTCCGAATTCAAAATTTGTTACAATATACACTAATTAAGGCAGTATGGCACTGGCATCTAAACAGACATAGATCAATTGAAGTTGAAATCAATAAATAATAATGGAGAACTGATTTTGACTAGCATTCTAAGACAATTAAATGGGGAAAGAACACTCTTTAATAGTCATGAAATAACTGAATATCCACATGTAAAATGATTAAGTTTAACCACTACTTCACACTATACACAAAATATTCATAATGGGTCAGGTATCTAACTGTAAGAGCTAGAACTATAAAATACATAGAATAAAATATAAGAGTAAATGTCACCTTGGAATAGGCAACAGTTTCTTTACTGTGGAACTGAAAACAAAAACAACAATGAAGAAACAGAAAACTTTTAGAAAAAATATAAAACATTTCTTCATGAAAGGATATTATAATGAAAATAAAAAGACTCCTAGTAAAAAATATTTGTAATATATATATATATATATGTATATATATATATATTTAATAAGAATCTTGTATCCAAAGTATAAAAGTACTCTTTTTCTCTTTGAGAGGAAGTTTTGCTCTTGTCACCCATGCTGAAGTTCAGTGGCACGATCTCTGCTCACTGCAACCTCACTGCAACCTCCACCTCCTGGGTCCAAGAGACTATCCTGCTTCAGCCTCCCAAGTAGCTGGAATTACAGGCACCTGACACCATGTCCAGCTATTTTTTTTTCTTTTTTTTTTTTATTAAAGACTTGGTTTTATCATGTTGGCCAGTCTAGTCTCAAACTCCTGACCTCAGGTGATCCACTCGCCTTAGTCTTCCAAAGTGCAGGGATTACAGATATGAGCCACTGTGCCTGGACTAAAAGTACTCTTAAAATGAAACAATTGTAATACAAATGACTGCATAAAAATGAGCCAAGAATTTTTTTCTCGTGCATTTCTTTAAAGATGTGCAAACAACTAAAAAGCACATGACAGATGTTCAACATTAGTCATTAGAGAAATGCAAATTATAACTACAAAGAGCTAATACTTCGCATCTAATAAGATGGCCACAAACAAAATGACAGACAATAACAATTGTTATCTGGGGTGTAGAGAAATTTGAGCTATACATAAAAGTTAACATAGGAGACTTAAATTGCTATTCTTAGAAAGGCCTGCTTGCAAGACTGGCTCATGCTTAGTGTCTTGAAACTCAAATTTGGGGAGGGTTTTCACCTTTATATAACTGATAATAGTGGTTCACTGCGGCTAATATCTGGCATTTCTGGAAGGTAAAATTTTGGTTTGTTCTAGGCAGTGTGTACATGTTACTGACCCCCAGCATAAGCCCTTGTGTTCTAGACCCAGGCAAATTTGCCTGGTAGAAAGCATTTTATATGGGCTGTCACAATTAGATGCTGAAGGTATTAAGCCTGTCTCATTTAACTGCATGAGGTGGGTTGGGGGTGGGGGTGAAGGAGTCTTAGAAGCTTGTGCCTAATTTTCTATGGACTTCACCCCTTGTGCCTTCATCCTTCAGTAATTGTGCCTTTTATCCCTTCAGTATAATAAATCATATCTGTCAGTATGACTGTAGGTTATGTCTTGTGAGTCCTTCTAGTGAGTTGTTGAACATGAGCAGCAGTGTGGGATTTGTTAGAATGACCCTGATTCTGTGAAATATGTTAAAAACGCTGGGGAAAAAGAAGCAATAGAGTGGGGTTGGTGAACTTTTCCTTCCTGGATGGCTATGGAGGTACCTTCAGTACAAAACAGCAGCAAAACTTCTGCTTATTATGAAAAATAAAAGTTATACATGACATCCTAAAATGATAGATTCAACCCCAGAAGAGTTTGCTCATAGAATCCCCTGGTTACTTTTACTGTGGGAGGTCAGAGGGAATATCACTTTGTGTGATATCTTTTGTTCTATCTTCCATGTTAAAGGAAAAAAGGCCTAAACATTCCCAAAGAGAAATTGGCTGAGCCAAAAATGTTAAAAATATGTGTCACTCTCTTTTCCAAGTAGGAGAGAGAAAGGTTAAATCAGTTGCTAGAGTTGGAACAAAGTTTCATAAACCAAAGAAGGGGAAAAGGGGAAAAACCCTCTAGCAGCTGTTGCAGTACAGCGCCCCCGCCCATACCCTACCCATGGTCTGTCAGTAATTTCCTTTGGAAGCAATAATATTAATCCTGCAAATGCTAAATTTACTTATAGGGATTCAGATACACTTTCAATGAAACTGAGAAAAAGATGTAATGGCTTTGTATTTTGTGGCCATTGCATCTATATATATAATAAATATTCATGCAAAATATTGTATATTTGTCATTTAATAAATGTTAAGGATATGTGCCAATCAGAGAAAAATGCAAAGGAAAATGTTAATGGGGCACCACTGTCTTGCTTTTTGCCCCTGGTGGGTGGGCTAAAATTTAATTTGTTTGAGTATTGGAAACAAAATAATCTCCACAAGTGATAATGTTTGGTTCATTTTTCCCTTATCAGAGCCTCTGAGGAAAGGAAGACAACAAAAAAGAGAGTTAATTTATGGATGAAGATACACTTTTGGAGTTATAAGAAGTAGTGATCAGTTGCCAGTGAACTCTTGTAAAATCATGTGCCTGTCTTTTAAAGGCTAATGGTTTTCTAGCCCAATGAGAATATTTTATATGAGTCAATTTCAACTCCAACAATGACAAAATGAAAATAACTTATAAAAATATTGGCTGCCACTTGGACTTGGAATGTGCCTATCTAGACCTCCTGTGGCATCTCAGCTTTGTTGTAGCAAAAAAAAAAAAAAAAAAAAAAAAAAGAAGGAAAGAAAGAGAGTGAGCCTCTGGGTTTTTCGGAACCTTAAATTCACAGATTTTTGTTCCCTATATCTGACTCTAGGCTAAAATCTAATACTGTCTACATGTTTTTTTTCAGCTTCAGTAAAACTGTGGTGAAATGAAAGCAGCCATAAATTTAATGAACAGGACATCAACTCTGAGATTGTTGAAGATGTTAGCAAACACTTCTCTGTGGCCACAAACATAAAAGCATTAGAGATGCTAGCTAGATAATCTGGGTCACTTGCAGATAACTACTGACAGGGCTTATTATTTAATAGAATTACTTGAAATTGAGCTTCTTAGTGATTGTATCTTTATTTCTGACAGAAAGACTCAATATATACTTAGCTTATGATTACTGTTGAAAACTGCATGTAGGCGGAAGAAACATGACAGGGAATGTGACCCGTTCACCCACTCCTAATGGATGAGTATCTCAACTACCTCCTGGGAATTACTAGATGCTGTTGATTAGTTGTGTTCAGCTTTCTGAATTAGTTACAGTTTGCAACAGTGGACTCTACTTTCACCTTTCTCTGGGTACATAACTCTTAGTAAAACAATTTGATTGTTAAATAAAGCCATCCCCAGAAGATTGATCTCTTATAGGCTGTTCACTACATAAAAGAACAGGACAAGAGGGGAAATTTTTTGAATATTCGGGATTTTGACCTGGCCAATTCCTGAATATGGTGTGTCTTTTTATTTTGGTTGTATTAAAACATTTTTCTACCAGAATAATTTTGTCCTTCATGCATACAATCCTTTCAGAATAAATGTCCAAGGGGACAGAGTGGGACATATTGGTTTTGTAACAAAGAGAAAACAAAATTCTGGCACTTAAAGAGGCATAGAAGAGGAAGTGAGCATTAATCATCTTTTTTTAAAAAAAAAAAAAAACTACTCCTAAAAGTTTTCCTTTCTTCTTAAAGAAAGATGTCTGTGCTGCCTTTCCAAGATGTTCAGAGTGCTTTAAATTCAAACTGACAGCTGAATCTACAACTGACAGCTTGCTGACTATGGAAAAGAAGGAGGTGGCCTCAGCTCCTGTAATTTTTATAAAGAACACCCCCAGATGTTGTCTACACACATGCAGTGGATAAACTAATATAATGAACAAGCAAAATTGTTTAAAATTGACTGCTTTCAGACATTCTCTCTGAAACCAAGACTGAACTAAATCAAATGGATTGGACTGGGAACCCTAGAGCAGGAAGCCCCATGGTGGGAGGCTACATTGGCCTTATTAACCTATTCTACCTGACTAACATATATCTTGTTTGGGTTACTTAACAATTGTAAAGTGTTTATTTTCAAAGATACTATGTATGACGTCTGGGATTGTATTTCATGTGCATATCTTAGCTATCATGATGCTGCCTCAGACCTGGAAGCTTTTGGGGTCAACTTCAACTTACTGGCTAGAGTTGAGCTGTGCCTGACTTGATTCTTCATGCTAGGGTTAAAACAAAACTATACAATACAAACAAACAAAACTAATCCAAAACTTAAGTAGATAGCCAACTGGATTTCTAAGATAGACTTTTATGGTTAATGATACTCATTTTTGCTAGCAAAATCCAGGACTCTAAAGGGTTTAACTGAAATCAGTACTGAGATTGCTTTCACTTGGCATGTCCAAAGACAGGAGCCCTGAGGATGGACTGTGCAAAACAGAGTTAACATGGCAAGCCTGAAACTGCTAACTTCTTGCAAGGCTGGCCCCTACAGACATCTGAAAGCTTCTATTTCAGAGCAGTCCCACCATTCCCTAACTGATAAGAATTGCTTATTGTGTCTAAACATTTTGCACATATAGTATGATTTATGCTGAATAACTGCTTTACTTCTGGGAATCTGAAATTTGAGTACATTGCCTATGTGGCTAACTCATGGTAAAGAAACCTGGCATTCTTAGACTTAGATAAATTTCCCTGATAGGTAACATTTCACATGTGTTGTCACAATTGCATGTTGGAAGAATTTAGTTTTTTCTGTGTGACTCTATGGAGCGAGGGCTCTGGCAAGCTTATATGTGGTTTCCTCTGAACTGGATGACACATGATAAACATAGAGCTACTTTATAACGCAGCAGTTTGACTACTAGATTTATTCATAAGAGAAATGACTATGTACACATATATAAAAACTTATCCATGAGTTTTCACAGCAGCATTATTTATAATAGTCAAAAAGTAGAAATAACCCAAATTTCCATCAACTGATAAATGAATAAACAAAATGTGATGTATTTATATGATGCAATATCATTAACAATAATACTAAAAACATTAATGATACAGGATACATCATGAATGAAGCTTAAAACCATTATACTAAGCAAAAGAAATCAGTTACAAGATAATGTATTTGTGATTTCGTTTATATGAACTGACCAGAATAAACAAATTTATAGAAACAGAAAGTGGTTGCCTAATGTTGGGATAGAAAGCAAGAGAAAATGACTGTTCATGTGATTTTTATTTTTGAGTTAAACATGTTCTAAAAGTAGTTTGTGGTTGTTACACCGCTTTGGAAACTGACTCAAAACTAGTAAAGCGTGCACTTTAAAAGAGTAAATTTTATGGCATGCAAATTACAACTCAATAAAACTGTTAAAATTTATCCCAAGTAAAATATATTTATACAGTCTAACTCAAGTATGTATAAAAATTCAGTTTGTAGGTAATAAGATGAAGGATTATTCAAAGACCATTCAGGAGAGGAACAATACTGATTATTGGAACAGAGAACTGTGTATAAAGAATTAATATTTAAAGTTGCTAATAGAGTAACTGAAAAGACAAAAGGGAACTCTCAAGTGTCTCAGGTAGTAAATGCAGAAAGCAAATCCAAACTCTAAAACTGTAGAGCAAAGAGAAAAGGTAGAAGTATTATAACTTAGAAAATTAGAGGCGGGTCCCCAGGTAGCTGAAGCAGCCGTCTGATGACAGAGTGTTGCCTACCTTGTGATTTTGTCTCTGAAGTGGATGTGAGGGGAATGAGAAACGTGATTCTGCAAGTGTTGGAGAATCTGCAACAGGATTCAACAGCTGCTATATAATGAAATAGCTATGCTAAGGTGATGGTCGCAGGAACACAAAGTAGGAAGACAGACTCTTTTTTTTTGTACTTCAGCCTTACAGTTTATTTCAAGTGCCCTTGTAGGTGAAGCATCAACAAATACCAGCTGGCAAAACAGAAATGTGATTTGAAGAATTTCAGGTTCAGCATTACTAAACTTATTACAGTAGAAAGGGTTTGGAATTGAAGACATTAGCTTCATAACTGAGACATAGACTATCATACTAACAGAATGATTTAAGGCAGAACTGTGATTCATTCCAAAAATTGAAAGCTATGAGTTTAAATTTGCTAATAATTTCACTTGTCTCATATAGTGTAGATAGAAATGGATTTTATTTCCTGATATTGTCTAAACTTGCTGTTGTGGCATTTTTCTTACTTTGCATGAGTGGTCTTCTGCACACAGGCTAATTGATTTACTTAAGTTTCACTGAAAACATGATAAAGTCTTGTATTTCTGAGTAATTCATGTGGCCGGCATTTGTTTTATATGCTTTATTTAATTTATGAGTTTTGCTATCTAGTCATAAAGACACAAATCAAATTACAATAAAAATAGCTTGAAGTTGTAGAATAATTTTGCCAGGGATCTTAAAATACATGTTCTTAGTAAACATTTTTGAATGCAAATCACCTAATAACCTGTGTTCTACTTATTCTGCTTAACTCTATAAATTTAGAAACATTAGGTGATTTTTAAATTTTTCTAGTTGTCAAATGTTTGCTTAGCTCAACAGAGAGATTTTTTTAAAGGAGAAAATTAATGAATTTTAAATTGAGAATTTCTGTCAATGTTTTTTTCCCCTTCATATCAATACAGAGAAAGATGGTAAGATGGACTAGTTAATGAACCTTTTTCCACAAGCTGTAGAAGGATAATAAAATTTTTATTTAAGAGGAAAGAAACACAATATATTCAGACTGTAACTTTAATATTTGAACAAATAGAAAAATATGTACAATAAACATTTGGTGTTATAGACTGAATTGGGTCCACCACAAAAATTAATAATTGGAGACCTAACCCCAATATGACTATATTTAGAGAAAGGACCTTTAAAGAAGTAATTAATGTTAAATGAGGTCATAAGGATGCAGCCCTAGTCCAATAGGACTGGTGCCCTTATAAAAAGAGGAAGAGATATCAAGAATGTTCATGCACAGAGAAAAGGCCATATAAGGATATAGTGTGAAGTTGTCTGTTTATAAGTGAAGAAGAGAGGCTTGAGTAAAAACCAAACTTTCTGACACCTTGACCTTGGACTTACAGGCTCCAGAAATATGAAAAGTAAATAAATTTCTGTTATATAAGCCACCCAGTTTGTGGTATCTTGTTATGGTAGCCCTGGCAGCTTGACACATTATTTCTTTTTCAAGAGGCTTACAAAGAACATTTTGACACATATTGGATAAACATACGTTAAGATCAAGTTATTAGTGGTATACTCATGCATAATGCAGGTTTCAAAAGCTAAGCCTTTACAGTTGTGGTTTACAAAAATGATTGCTCCTTAAAATTATTTGAGACATTTAAAAATTCTGATGACCTAGAATTCTGGTTTCCTGTGTGATATATAAGGAGCTTGGAAATTGTCACTTTCCTAACAAATTAAAAGCTAAACAATCTGAAAAAGCTGAATTTCTTCTTAGATCAGAAAACTGTTGAATCCAAAATTAGAAAGACAGACAGTAGATACAAAAAATTATAACTTATGGGAGCAGAAATCTCTATGGAAGCCAGTGCTGGGGTAGTAATACCTTAACTGTACTTAATAAATTTGAGGAGGCTCAGTAGGAAAAGATTGAGAGTTAAAACTTTCAGGGAGCTTCTGTACATTGTGGGTTTTACCTCGCGTTTCTCTTCCTGGATTTTCACAGTGAATCTTGTGGAAAAATCACCTCAGGCCCTCGCACTGGGAGTGGAAAGGGAAAGAAACATTTTGAAATACCCTACGGCATTCTTTTTATTTTAAGCAAGGTCTTCCCTCAAGAGAAACTATTTTAGCAGAATCTAACCTCTTGTAGTTTTATCACAGCCCAATCAACCTAAAGGAATAAAAATATTGAACTTCAGCCTAGTCCATCCTTCCACAGCGGGAAGGGAAATGTGAAAGTCCAGCAACTTTCAGTCACCCTCTTACATGTAAGGCAGGAAAAAAATTTGAGACTCTTGTGAAGTTCACAGCCCAAGGGCACAGACTCACTGAAAGACTGACACTGAATCATAAGACCATAAAATGCTTCCCTCCACTCATACCTTAACACAAAATTAATAAAGTCCTATTTACTGGAGTTTCTTTCACCAGTACATTATGTCTAGCTTTCAAAAAACAATTATGAAGCATACTAAAAGACAAAAAAAAAAAAACAGTTTGAAAAGACATAGCAATCAACAGAATCAGACTCAGATATGGCAATGATGTTTAAATAATTAGACTGTGAATCAAAAAAACTATAACATGAAAAGGGTTCTAATGCAAAAAGTAAACTACATGCAAAAAAACGAGGATAATGTAAGCAGAGAGATGAAAATTTTAAGAAAGTTAAAAAATTATAGAGAGCAAAAGCATTGTAAGCACTGTAAAAAGCAAAGAATGCTTTTATAGGCTTAGTGATAGATTTGATGGGGCTGAGGAAAGTATCTCTGAGCTCGGGGATATCTCAATAAATTTTTTTTTTTGAGGTCTTGCTCTGTCACCCAGGCTGAAGGGCAGTGGCATGATCTCAGCTCACTGCAACCTCCACCTCTGGGGTTCAAGCAATTCTCCTGCCTCAGCCTCCTGAGTAGCTTGGATTACACGTGCATGCCACCATGCCAAGCTATTTTTTTTTTTTGCATTTTTAGTAGAGATGAGGTTTTACCATGCTGACCAGGCTGGTCTCAAACTCCTGCCTTGTGATCCGCCCTCCTCAGCTTCCCAAAGTGCTGGGATTACAGCTGTGAGCCACTGCGCCCAGCTTCAATAGAAATCTTAAAAAATAAAAATCAAGGAAAAAATATGTATATAAAAAGCAGAATAGAATATCTAAGAATTGTGGAACAACTGCAAAGGGTATAACATATGTCTAACACAAACACCATAAGGACAAGAAACAGATAAAGGAACTGAAGCAATATTTAAGGTAATAATGATGGGGCTTTTTACCAAAATTAATGTGGGACACAAAATCATAGATCTGGGGAGCTCAGAAAACAACAAACAGGAAAAATACAACAAAAAATATTAAACAAAAGCATATTGTGATTACACTACAGAAAAGCAAAGATAAAATAAAGTGTTGGAAGAAGCCAGGAAAAAACAAACAAACAGAAAAACAAAAAAACATCTTTCTTATAGAGGAGCAAAAGTGAAGCAGAATTAAAGACATTATTAGATATATAAAAGTTGACCAGACTTGTGGCCAGTAGTCCTGCCTTATGAAAAATGTAAAAAGAAGTTTTTTAAAGAGAAAAAATATGTATTATAATCTCAGATCTATGTAAAGAATGAAAGAATATTAGAGAAGGAATGAGATTCTTAATTGATCTAACAGATAACAATTTGTTCAAAAGAACAGCAACTTTTTATATGATGATTGTAGTTTATGTTTGAAATCAATGACAATGATGATATAAAAGATAGGAAAGAGGAATTAGAAATACTTCATCATCATAAAGGGCATGAACCTTCTGCAAAGTAGTACAGTCTTATTTAAAAGTGAACTTAATAGTAAGATTATCTTTCAAATTCTAGAGCAGCAAATACAAAAAGTTTAAAAATTTAACTGTTATGCTAAGATGTAAAGAAAATGAAATTATACAAAATACCTAAAACAACAAAAGGCAAAAAAAGAAAGACAATAATAGTAACAAAAAACTTGAGCAACAAGTAGAAAATAATAGTAGATATGGTAGACAGTAATCCAAGTATATCAATAATCATTTTGAATATCAGTGGCCTAAATGTGTCAATTTAAAAAACAGAGATTATCAGAGTGGTTTAAAAAACAAGACCAACTATATATTGTCTACAAAAAGTCTAATCAAAATATAAATATACATACACACATATGTGCATTGTGGCACTGTTTACAATAGCAAAGACCTGGAACCATTCCAAATGCCCATCAATGATAGACTGGACAGGGAAAATGTGGCACATATGCACCATGGAATATTATGCAGCCATAAAAAGCGGTGAGTTCATGTCCTTTGTAGGGACATGGATGAATCTGGAAACCATCATTCTCAGCAAACTGACACAAGAACAGAAAACCAAACACCACATGTTTTCACTCATAGGCAGACGTTGAACAATAAGAACACATAGGCACAGGGAGGGGAACATCACACGCTGGGGTCTGTTGGGGGGTGTGGAGTTAGGAGAGGGACAGTGCGGGGTGGGGAGGTTGGAGAGGGATAACACTGGGAGAAATGCCTGATGTAGATGACAGGGGGATGGAGAGAGCAAACTACCACGGCATGTGTGTACCTATGCAGCAATCCTGCAAGATCTGCACATGTACCTCAGAACTTAAAGTACAATAAAAAAAGTAAATGAAAAAAATACATACCATACTAATGTTTATCAAAAGAAAATGAAGATGTCTATATTAATTTCAGACAGAGTAGGCTTCAGCGCAAAGAATTTTATCAGGGATAAAGTGAGGTATTATATAGGATAAAAGGTGACTTCTCCAAAAAGACATAACAATCCCCATTGTGAATGTGCCTAAAAACAGAACATCATAATATGTGAGGCAAAAACTGATAGAACTTCTAAGGATAAATGGATGAATCCACTATTATATGTAGAGATTTTAAAACGTCTTTATCAGTAAAGGACAGCTAAAGCAGGCAGAAAATTAGTAAGATCTCAACAGCAACATCAATCAATGGGATATAATGTACATTAATAGAACAGTTGACACAACAACAGCAAGAACAACATTCTTTTAAAGCTCCAGTGGAACATTTACCAAGACAGACTGCATTCTAAGTAATAAAACACACTTTAATAAATTTAAAATAAAAGAAGTTATACAATACCTGCTTTCAGACAAAATGTAAGTAAACTAGAAATCAATAACAGAAAGATAGCTGGAAAATTTCAGAATACTAGGATACTGTCTGTATTAGTCAGGGTTCTCTAGAGGGACAGAACTAACAAGATATATATATATATATGAAAAGAAGTTTATTAAGTATTAACTCACATGATCACAAGGCTCCACAATAGGCTGTCTGCAAGTTGAGGAGCAAGGGGAGCCAATCCACATCCCAAAACTGAAGAACTTGGAATCTGATGTTCAAGGACAGGAAGCATCCAGCATGGGAGAAAGATGTCGGTTAGGGCCTAGACCAGTCTAGCCTTTTCACATTTTTCTGCCTGCTTTATATCCTAGGTGTGCTGGCATCAGATTAGATGGTGCCCACCCAGATAAAGGGTGGATCTGCCTTGCTCAGCCCATGGACACAAATGTTAATCTCCTTTGACAACACCCTCACAGACACAGCCAGGATAAATACTTTGCATCCTTCAATATAATCAAGTTGACACTCAATATTAACCATCACAAGTCCACTCCTTGTCAACATGAACCCATACACATCTCCTGAGATCATACATAATCTTCAAATAAAGATAATAATAATGTCAAAATGATGCCAAAATAATACATCTATCCTTCGTACAACCAGAAATGTGCCAATCCCTAACCCAAATGCTATTACATAAAGTTAACAATATCCAAATACTGATGAAGTCAATGAATCTTATGTGACATGATAAAGGAAAAAGGACGTAAAGTAAAGATATTTTCTTAATATAAGTGTATACATGCACAAATATGTTTTTAACAAAAGAAATAGGAAATATTCATGAAAATTACAGTTTTCATTTCTGTAACTGGTCATGTGATCATAACTAGTATTGGTGACTACTTTCTTCTACTACCTATTATGTACTCCCTTTGCCTTTAGCAAACACCTCAGCAGGTTGTGATTTTTTTTTTCTTGATGGAGTGACCCAAACCTTCATTCCTGAAGAGTCTGGCCCATTTATAGTCCTGCCTGGATTGGGCTGTTGTAGTTTCCCATTGATCTTAATCATAGGGCATGTTAATACTAAGAGACATCCTAATGGACCCCCTGTATTCCATGCATACTCTTCCTTACCTCCATTGTGGAGTAGTAGACTGATATCATCTTGATGATCCAGCCACCCCAGCCAACACTGTAACTCCCTTCTTAGTCTGTTGCCTTAAATGTGAGAGGAGCCCAAAATGTTCTGGTGGAAATCTTAACTTACAGTTTAATGGAATTGTTGTATCTCCTGGTGTCAGCGTTTCTTTCTCTGAAATTAAGACCTTTAGACCAGAAGAACCTAATGTCACAGGAACAGGAATAAAAAAATCGGTAGTGGATCACTTGAGGTGATGGTGAGTGGTACCATTTCCACTTCCACCATATGATTCCTGAATCCATGAATCCAGGCTATGGGAGAAACAGTACCATATACTAGATGCTGATTCAGAGCATACATAGCCTTCCAGAGAAGTTTGCCACAGCCCTGCAAAGTATTGTCACCTTGTTGGTGTTGCAATTGTGACTTCGAAAGCCCATTCCACTGTTTTATCAATCCAGCTGCTTCAGGATGATGGGGAACATGGCAAGACCAGTGAATTCCATGAGCATGAACCCACTGCCACACTTGTTTAGCTGTAAAGTGAATGCCTTAGTCAGAACCAATGCTGTGTGGAATACCATGATGGTGGATAAGGCATCCCATGAGTCCATGAATGGTAGTCTTAGAAGATGCATTGCATGCAGGATAGGCAAACTCATATCTGGAGTAAGTGCCTATTCCAGTGAGGACAAACTTCTGCCCTTTCCATTATGAAAGAGGTCCCATATAATCAACCTGCCACCAGGTAGCTGGCTGATCACCCTGAGGAATGGTTCAAAATTGAGGGCTCAGTGTTGGTCTCTGCTGCTGGCAAATTGGGCACTGAGCAGTGGCTATAGCCAGGTCAGCGTTGGTGAGTGGAAGTCCATTTTCCTAAGCCTATATGTCACCTCCATCCCTGCCACCCTGGCCACATTGTTCATGGGCCCATTGAGCAATGATGTAGGGAGCTGGGAAAAGAGGCTGAGTGGTGTCCACAGAACTGGTCATCCTATCCACTTGATTATCAAAATTCTTCTCTGCCTAGGTCACTCATTGGTAAGAACTCATATGGAATACAAGTATCTTTAGTTTTTGACCACTCACATAGGTCCATCTACATATCTCTTCTCCAAATTTATTTGTCACCAATTTTCCAATCATGCTTCTTCTAAGTCCCTGATCATCCAGCCAAACCATTGGCTATAGCCCATGAATCAGTATAGAATTGTACATCTTGCCATGCCTTCTTCCATGCAAAGTGCACAATCAGTTGCACTGCTCAAAGTTCTGCCTGCTGGGAAGATTTCCCTTCACGACTGTCCTTCAGGGATGTCCTAGAAAGTGGCTGTAGTGTTGCAGCTGTCCACTTTTGGGTGGTGCCTTCATATCTTGCAGAATCATCTGGGAAGCACACCCTAGTCTTCTCTTCCTCTGTCAACTGTTCATAGGGAGCTCCCCATGAGGCCATCAGGTCAGGCTAGGGAAGAGAAGGCAGGGTGGCAGGAGTGGAGACCATGGGTATTTGAGCCACCTTCTCATGTAACTTACTTGTGCCTTCAAGACCTGATCAAGCCCAATCACATATATGTCACTTTTATTTGATGATGGAATGCTGCTGTACACAACCCACTTTATGGCTATATGGGTCAGAAAGCACCCAGTTCATTATAGGCAGTTCAGGTCACATAGTGACTTGATAACCTATAGTCAGACAATCAGTTTCCAGCAAACCCCAGTAACATGCCAAAAGTTGTTTCTCAAAAAGAGGGTAGTTATCTGCAGATGATGACAGGGACTTTCTCCAAAATCCTAGAGGTCTACACTGTGATTCACCTATGGGAGCCATCCAAGGGCTCCAAACAGCATCCCTATCTGCCACTGACACCTCAAGCACCATTGAATCTGCTGGCTCATATGGCCCAAGTGGCAGAGCAGCTTACACAGCAGCCTGGGCGTTTTGGAGAGCCTTCTCTTGTGGGTTCTCTGGACCCCACTCAAAACTAGTAGTCTTTCAGGTTGCTTGATAAATGGGCCAGAGTAATACACCCAAATGAGAAATATGTTGCCTCCAAAACTCAAATCAACCCACTAGGTATTTTGCCTCTGTATTGGTTGTAGAAGGGGTCAAATCCACCAACTTATTCTTCACCTTAGAAGTAATACCTTGACAGGTCTCATACCACTGGGCCCTTAGAAATTTTACTGAGGTAAAAGTTCCCTTAATTTTAGTCAGATTTATTTGCCATCCTCTGGCACACAAATGTCTCACCAGTAAATCCAGCTTATTTGCTACTTCTTGCTCATTGGATCTAATAAGCATAATGTCATCTATGTGAAATACTAATGCGATATCTTGTGGAAGCAAAAGGTGATCAAGGTCTCTCCAAATAAGATTATGACACAAAGTTGGAGAGTTGATATACCCCTGACATAAGACAGTAAAAGTATATTGCTGACCTTACCAGCTGAAGGCAAATTGATTCTCGTGGGCCTTATGGAAAGGAATGGAGAAAAAGGCATTTGCCAAGTCAATGGCTGCATACCAGGTACCAGCAGATGTGTTAACTTATTAAAGCAACGAAACCACAACTGGTAGAGCAGCTGCAATTGGAGTCACCACTTGGTTAACCTTATGATAATTCACTGCCATTCTCCAAGATCCATCTGTCTTCTGCAAAGGCCAATTGGAAGAATTAAATGGGGATGTGGTGAAAATCACCACCCTTGTGTCTTTCAAGTTCTTGATCGTAGCACTAATCTCTGTAATAGCTCCCATTGGTTTTGCATTTACTATGCAATATTGGTTTTGATTTACTATTTTTCTAGAGGCTGTCCTAATGATTTCCATTTGACCTTTCCCACCGTCATTTCCCTCACCCTACAAGTCAGCAAGCCATTGTGGGGGAACCGCCAGCTGCTAAGTATATCTATGCCAATTATGCATTCTGGCACTGGGGAAATGACCAGAGGATGAGTCCAGGTACGCACTGGACCCAATGTAAGTTGGACCTAAGCTAAAACTCCATTAATTACTTGACCTCCAGAAGGCTCTACTTTAACTGGAGGATCACAATGACATTTTGGGTTCCCTGGAATCAACAACAGCTCAGAGCCAGTGTCCAGTAGTTCCCAAAATGTCTGATCATATTTTTCTCCATTGCACAGTTACCTGGTAAAAGGCCTGAGGTCTTCTTGGGGAGGATGGGAGAAAGATTAACAGCCTACATTGTTGGTAGTGTAGTGGGGTACTTCCTCAAGGGGACTCAGCCTCCCCTTCATTCAAGGGGCTCTGTGTCTGTAAACTGACTCAATTCTGGAAATTGATTGAGGGCCATGATTCTCTGTTTCTATAATTTGAATTAGTATTTTGTCCATTCAACCTAGAAGTTTTTTGCATATATAAACTAGGTAGGCATGCAGCAAACTTCCTATCAATTTTACTTCTAGGAACATCATGACTAATTAGCCAGTTCCAGAGCTCTACATGAGTCAGATTATTCTGCTTGCTGCTTTGCCTTTGCTGCCCATTACAGTAGCTAGGGCCACCTTGCCTCTGATGGTTGAATGCTGCCACTTGGCTCCTGCCACATCAGGATCCAATTATTCCCATTGTATTTAAATTTTGCAGTTGAGCGAATGTTGTTCCCACAGCTAGATCTGACATAAAGCAAAGAGCAGTTAAAGGGCTCTTCAAAGATGTAGGTGCTACCTCCATAAATCTATTTCACATTGGTCAAAACTATATGTTCTGGACCCTCCAAGCTGAGATGAGTAGGTCTAAAGTGACTAATCCACTCTATCAACTCAATCTTCCTAAGCCTTTGGATTCCTTCCTCTACATTAAACCAAAGGAGATCAGGCATTTTCAGCTCACTCACAGTGAGCCATCTTTAATCCATATTTCAGCTAACCAAGCAAATAAACTATTTGAACTTTTTTTAAAAAAATCTCAAGCTGCAACGTTAAATAAAGAGTCCGTATGTAGTGGGCCCAAATAAATAAATTCAGTCTGATCCAACTCTGTTTCTTCCACCATGATCCGATACCCTTAATATCCATTCCCATGCCTATTCTCCAGGTTTCTGTTTATAAATTAGAAAATTCAAGCAGTTGTTTTTGAGCATAGCACAACTCCTCATGGGTCACACTCTCAATCTCACCTCTAGGGACCCTCTGGGACTTTTATCTAGTCATAGGTCTAGAAGCAAACAGGGGTGTTGGGAGTGGCTCCTGAAGAGAATTAACATTATCTTGCCTGGCAACTGCCTCAGGGAAGGCCATCACTGTTGCCTCAGGCAGCTCAGGGTTTATTTCCTCATACAAAGGTGGAAAGGCTGATGGTAGCATAGATTGGGGAGTGGATGTTGCCACTACTGGGGATGGGGATGCTGTTTCTTCTGGCAAAAAAAAAAAAAAAAAAAAAGGTTACTCAGAGTTTACAAACTCAATGTCCCCAGCTTTATCAGGGTCCTCCCACATATCACCATTCCAAGTCACAGGGTCCCATTCTTTACCAATCAATGCCCTCGCTTTAATAGTAGACACTTGGTGAGGCTGTGCATGCACCTTTGATTGTATGTTAGCCACTCACAAGAAAAAAACTTGGGTCTATTTTTTCACAATTTTAGCTCTTTCTCTACAGGAGATAAGGCTCTCACTCAGGGCAGTCTCAGCAGACTTGTGGCTTAGTACCTGCTTCTCAAGCCAGAAGTTAGAATCCTTGAGTTCATCATTTTCTTTCATCACTTTGTCCATTGAATGCAGGAGCAACCAACCAGCTTCATTATGTTCCTTTGTTCTCCACATATGGTCAAAGATATTACGTAGAGAGTCACTAAACTCTGCGTCTCCTGAGCAGTGAATCAGTCGTGTCAAATGCATTTATTTTGTATAACTCTCTAAACAGTTCATGCCAAGGACTCCCAGCGTTCCCCATGCTATTAGAAGTAGGGTCCTTAGCATTTTTGGGTTTAATCATATTAAGCAGCCAACTGAAACTTAAAAACCAATAAAAGGACTCAATTTTTAATATTCTGTTCCTCTAGAACCACTCCTGGTACCAAAATCTGTGTTAATCTAGGTTCTCTAGAGGAACAGAACTAATGAGGCATATATATGAAGGAGAGTTTGTCAACTATTATATATATATGAAGTTCACTAACATATATATATATATATGTTGATATTCACTCGAGGTGGCTGGTAAGATATTAACTATTAGGAAAAGTTATAGATTGCAATCTCAAACTTTTTGAAAGACCGAAAGGTTTTATGGAGGCATACTGAAGGCAGCTTTCTCATTAACATTAGCATGGGAAAGAAATAGAAATAATCGAAGACATTCCCAGTTTAAGTCTGTTTACCTCACATCCCTTTGTCTCCATTCTAATTGTTTACTCATGTAAATTTTATGCAGGGTGACCCTCTCTGGGGAAGATCAAAGGGAAATTACCTGTTAATAGTATTTACTCTAGGCCTGGAACCTAAAGCTTTCAACAGTCATAAAAGCATTCTCTTAACTATGATAATCATCCACAAGCATGTTAACTTAGAACTTTTATTGTAACATCTATGGAATAAGAATGTGGATGAACTGAGAGTGTTGGTTTATTGGTTACATTTCACTCTCTGAAAGCAGCCAATGGCCATCCTTAGCCCACTTGTATCACTGAACCAGGTGTGAGAGTGCATTCATTCATCTGTCGTTGAGTCAAGGTCTGCACGCCAGACTTCCACAGGTGGTGGGCAGCGTTTTATATGTGTATATATATATATATATATATATATATATATATATACAGTATATATGAAGTATATGTAAAGGGGAGTTTATTAACTCACAAAATCACAAAGTCCTACAATAGGTCATTTGCAAGCTGAGGAGCTAGGAGTGCCAGTCCAAGTTCCCAAACCGAAAATTTGGAGTCCAATGTTAGAGGGCAGAAAGTATCCAGCATGGCAGAAAGATGTAGATTGGAAGGCTAGGCCACCCTAGCCTTTTCACCTTTTCCTGCCTGCTTTATATTCTATCTACACTGGCAGATGATTAGATGGTGCCCACCTAGATTAACTGTGGGTCTGCCTTTCTCAGCCCACTGAATTAAATTTTAATCTCCTCTGGCAACACCCTCACAGATGCACCCAGGAACAATATTTTACAAGCTTCCATCCAATCAAATTGACACTCAGTATTAACCATCACATTTTCTTAGTTTGCTCAGGCTGCTATAACAAAACACATATTGACAGGCTTGTATAAAACCGAAGTATATTTCTCAAAGTTTAGGATGTAGGAAAGTCCAAGACACAGGCAGATTTGATGTCGAGCAAAAGTGTACTTTTTCATAGCACGCTTTCACTGTGTCCTCACATAACAGAAGGCAGAAATTAGCTCCTTTGGGCTTCCTTTATAATACACTAATCCCATTAACAAAGAATCTGCTGCAAAACTTAATCACCTTCACAAAAGATCCATCTCCTAATACCATGACCTCTTTAATTGATATAATCACAGAATATAGATAATAACAACCCAAATCTGTTGAGGGAGTCAATAAGTGGGTGAATTAAAATAAAATTTCTCAATAAATAAGTTAAATATTTTAAAGTAACATATTTGTGGCAATTGTTGAAACTGTATTTGGATGGGAGACTGCCTGGGAATACCGGGTGCCATAGGCTTTTTAAAAAAAATATTTAAAAAAGAAAAATGTAAAAAAGGAACTGTATCAGTTCCAGATTTCAAGTTAAAAGCAACTCGCAACTACAGTATAACTACCCGGAATGTGGTGAATGAATGTATGGTCCCAGGGTCCCACACTTCTCCCATGGTTTCTCTGCAACTCTTGGGTCAGGAGAGCCCCTCATAAACCCACTCCATTGGGGCCTTCAGTCTGACAGGCAGAGATACATACAGTCTCAGCAGAGAAGCCATTTAGGCACTCACAGAGAACCGGGAGTCTTGGATACTTGGGATTTCTAGGCTCCCTGGCCAATGTAGATGCATCTCTGGCAAAGTGGGAGGTTAAATCCTCATATGGATTCCTGGTAAAAACTGTGAATCCAGAAGGCTGCCCAGAGACATCCTGCAGGCCCTACTTCTATGGTACCTCCTCAGATAAGACACACTGGCTTGGAATTCCAGCCAGCCACCATTAGGAGCGTTGCACCTCCGTGGGGAAGAGTTCCCAGAGGAAGTGGCTGATCACCATTTTTGCTGTTTAGATGACTTAACAACTCCAGCTTATGAGCTTTGAAGATTCCAAGCTGAGAAGGGGTAGAAGGGATCCCCGAGCACAACACAGCTGCTCTACAAACGTGGCCAGACTGCTTTTTAAAGTGGGTTATCAATATCGCTCTTCCTCACTGGGTGGGACCCGTCAACAGAAGCCTCCAGCCACCTCCAACAATTTTCTACAGTGAGAGATTTGAAACCTCCTTGGAAGAGATCTCCCAGAGGGAGGGGTGAGCTTCTATCACAGCTGTTTTGGCAACATAGCCATTCAAGCCTTTAGGCTATGGAGAGTCTGAGCTGACTGGGGACTGAGGCTGTCTCCCAGCATAACACAGCTGCTCAGCAAAAAAAAAAAAAAAAATGTGGCCTGGCTGTTTTTTGAAGTGGCCTCCAGATTCCATTTCTCACCACTGGGTGGAGCCTCCCAACTGGGGTCTGCAGCTATGCCTGTTGGTGTTCTCAGGCTTACAGAGGTTTCAAACCTCCCTTGGATGGAGCTCCTCGAGGGAAGAGGGGGCCACTCTATTTGCTGTTTGGATGGCTTAGCTATTTCAGTTTTGGGGCTTTGAAGTGTTTGAGGTCATGGGGACCTGAAGTAGATACCCTGTACAGCATAGCTGCTCTAAGAAAACCTGACCAGACTATTTTTTAAAGCAGGTCCCCAATGACATTATTCCCTACTTAGCAGGACCTCCCAACTAGGGTCTCTTGCCACCTCGTTCTGTGCATTTGGGCCAGCAATAGGTGTGCACCTTCCTGGAATGAAGCTCCCAGAGGGAGCATCAAGATGTCATCTATGCTGTTTTATAGCCTTCACTAGTGATATCTCCAGGTACTCGAAAATCTGAGATGACTAGGGACTGGAGTGAGCTCTCAGCATACTACAGCAGACCTATGAAAGAGGGGATATACTTACATGGGTGCTCATTCCAATATCTCCTCACCAGGCAGGTCTTCCCGGCCTGGGCCTCTAGCCACCCCATCAGAGCTATTGATCCAATATCAACTTGGCAACTTCCTGGACAGAGCCCCTCAGGGTAACTGAAAGCCTCCCTCCAACTGCATCTGCAGTGGAACTGCCCTTGCTATGCTTGGACTAACAAAGAAACAAAGACCTTAAGTATATTAGCTACACTTCCGGAAAGCTTCAGTTAGCCCTGTAGAGGAGACCAGGCCATCTCCCATAAGTCCCACGCACCCCATACTGCTTATCACCAGACAGGGAATCTCTGACCTGACCACACAACACAGACTCTCCATCCTGGGATGATTTCACTGAGCAATTGTTATCCTGCATTTTTCTGGGTTGAAGACCCCAGGAGAAAAGCAAAGGACCCTTGGCCACAACCACTACTAAGGTCCCTTCCTCTGCTGCCTCCAAGTTGAGGAAGGAACATAAACACTGACATCATCCTAGAACTGCAGTAGGCAACACAGGAGTGCCAAGCTGTGATCTACAGCCAGAATTCAAGGGGGAGAGAAACTCATACTTTCAGAACATTTGGGGGAACATGACTGCAATTGTGATAAAACACAACGGAGCCATGCAACTGAGCAAGAGTCTACCAACTAACCAATAAGCCTGACTACCACATACTGGATCACATCCCAAAGCATCAACACTAAAAATACCCCACTAACATACCCCCCTTTGAAACTAAAGGCAAGAAGTCAACTTCAAATAAATACACTGGGAAAAGTCTTGGCCCTGTGAAAACACCCAGAAAAGAAGTTGAGTGAGTTATGTGAAGAAGGTCATTGGTACCTTAAACTTCATATGGAACCAAAAGAGAGCCCACATAGCCAAGTCAATTCTAAACAAAAAGAACAAAGAGGGAGGCATCACACTACTGGACTTCCAACTATATTACAAGGCTACAGTAATCAAAACAGCATAGTACTGGTAACGAAACAGAGATATAGACCAATGGAACAGAACAGAGGCCTCAGAGGCAACATCACACATCTACAACCAGCTGACCTTTGACAAACCTGACAAAAACAAGCAATGGGGAAAGGATTCCCTTTTTAATAAATGGTGTTGGGAAAACTAGCTAGCCATGTGCAGAAAGCAGAAACTGGACCCCTTCCTGACACCTTACACTAAAATTAACTCCAGTTGGATTAAAGATTTAAACATAAGACTTAACACCATAAAAACCCTAGAAGAAAATCTAGGCAAAACCATTCAGGACGTAGACATAGGCAAGGACTTCATGAGCAAAACACCAAAAGCATTGGCAACAAAAGCCAAAATAGACAAATGGGACCTAATCAAACTCCACAGCTTCTGCACAGAAAAAGAAACAGTCATTAGAGTGAATCGACAACCAACAGAATGGGAAAAAATTTTTGCAATTTACCCGTCTGACAAAGGGCTGATATCCAGAATCTACAAAGAACTAAAACAGATTTACAAGAAAAAAACAAACAAAGAGATTCAAAAGTGGGCAAAGGATATGAACAGACATTTTACAAAAGAAGACATACATGAGGTCAGCAAACATATGAAAAAATGCTCATCATCACTGGTCATCAGAGAAATGCAAATCAAAACTACATTGAGATACCATGTCACGCCAATTAGAATGGCAATAATTAAAAAATCTGGAGACAACAGATGCTGGAGAGGATGTGGAGAAACAGGAACACTTTTACACTGTTGGTGGGAGTGTAAATTAGTTCAACCATTGTGGAAGACAGTGTGGCAATTCCTCAAGGACCTAGAAATAGACATTCCATTTGACCCAGCAATCCCATTACTGGGTATATATCCAAAGGATTATAAATCGTTCTACTATAAGGACACATGCACACGAATGTTCATTGTGGCACTGTTTACAATAGCAAAGACCTGGAACCAACCCAAATGCCCATTGATGATAGACTGGGCAGGGAAAATGTGGCACATATACACCATAGAATATTATGCAGCCATCAAAAACGATGAGTTTGTGTCCTTTGTAGGGACATGGATGAACCTGGAAACCATCATTCTCAGCAAACTGACACAAGAACACAAAATCAAACACCGCATGTTCTCACTGATAGGCGGGTGCTGAACAATGAGAACACATGGACACAGGGAGGGGAGCACTACACCCTGGGGTCTGTTGGGGGGAAATAGGGGAGGGACAGTGGGGGGTGGGGAGTTGGGGAGAGATAGCATGGGGAGAAATGCCATATATAGGTGATGGGGAGGAAGGCAGCAAATCACACTGCCATGTGTGTACCTATGCAACAATCTTGCATGTTCTTCACATGTACCCCTTTTGCATTTTGCTAAAATGCAAAAAAAAACCAAAAGTTTGATTAACTGTACTAAATCTGCACTGCAGTTAAAGGAGCACCAACATGCAGAGATGAGAAAGAACCAAGTCAAGAACTCAGGTAAATACAATGATTAGAGTATTGTATGTTCTCTGTGAAAGGAAATTAAATTTTGGGACCACAGACTCATTTAGCCACAGGGAAAAGAAAAGCTGGGAACTAGGTCACACAAACCTGCCTCTGCCTTTTGATTCCTAAATAAGATGGCTCCAAGATGAAAAGCTACAAGTATCCCTCATATTTTGCCCTCATTGAAATTCCTAATGGGCTTCAAGATTTTTTATTGTGTTTCTTCTAAAATTTCACCATGCCAGTGTAAACTGATAGCTTATCTTTACAGGTGGTAACCTTTGGCCCACCAGTCACAAATGGATAACTGATTGTTCTCCCTGCCCCATTTTGCCTATGTTACCTTATGTAAAATGCAGATTCCCTGCATTTTTTCTGAGCCCATTTGTCTATGTCACCTTATGTAAAAACAACAACAACAAACAAACAAACAAACAAAAAATGCATATTCACTGAGCCAGACAAAGGCATGAATGACTATTTTTCCCTACCCTTCTTTTACATGAAAATTGTGTACTTCTCAATATTCTGCCCTTTTCCCTTTAAACTGGAGTCCTCAAATCATCTTTGGAGAAAGGCATAGACCTGTCTCCCAGGTGCACATCCTTAACTTTGGCAAATAAGCCTCCTAAAATTCTTAGAGTCATCTTGTCATTTTTCTTTATTGTTATCTGGTAACCACAAAGAGATCCTGAGTGATGGTGACCCAGTCTGCAGCGACTCTCCTCTCAGTGCTTGGTACTGGCCTGGGCACCTTAAAGCACAAACTGATAGGATGATTTGTTGAAGCCCAGGACCTCTTTCCTCCAGGGATCTCTGGTCTCCCAACATTTTTTTTAGTTGGGGAGTCAGATGTTTATTTGCTGTTAAAAAGCCTCTTTCGTGATGGAGGTTCTATTTGCTTCCATCAAGGAAGGTGAGCCCACCTGTGTCTGCATTAGCGAACAGCCATCTTAAGCTTGCGCCACCATCACTAGGTAAGAAATTGGTTTGGAATTCTGTCTTGCAAATTCTTTTAAATTACTAACATTAGCATTAACAACCAGCTGGTGTTAATTCCTGCTTACACTTAGAGCACTCGAAAATCATATAATTTGTGTGATCATTGTTAGTTTTGCTGTTTCCATCTCATTAGTGTGTGTGTGTGTGTGTGTGTGTGTGTGTGTGTTTTAGTTCTTTCCCCTATTGGATTTGACCAACTCTGAACTTCTAGGTCATGAGTGTGGAATCTTTCACTCCAAAGAAATAAGAGGACCTTGCTCCCCTCAGCCTTTCTGGGCCTTTTCAGGTGACAGAGGATCACATGAGGGTGTCTGGGAGGAACTCTCCCTAAGATGTGCAGCAGCTCTAAATAGGTTTTATCCTCAGAAGAACATACTTAGATTCTAATCTAAGCTAGAAGGTGCATATAAGGCGCTGACTCCTCCCTCACCTTGAGCCCCTGACACATAGTGCCAGGCAGTGACACAGGTCGATGGAACCAGTTCAGGAAGTAATGGTCCTGAAAAGCCAGGTCTGAAAACAGCACATTTTGAGTCCGACACACTTCCTAATTTGGTCAAATCCAAAAGGAAACTCTAAGTTATAAGAAACGAGATAAGTTAGCTAAAACCCCAGTAGCTTATGGAATGTAAAGATCCCCCTTTAAAAACTGTCCTGGTATATGCAAAATACTTACGGTGCATCATCATGCAAATATTTAATCAGGTGGACCACTGTAACTAAAGCAGATTCTAAGTTACAATGTCCTAAATGGGAATTTTTTTGAGATGTCCAAATTAGTGTACTTGCAAATGAGAACGGAAAGTGCGGCACAAAAAATACTTTTGATGGTATCTGAAGAGTAGCAAAAGTGGGGAAGACTGCCTCATCTCCCTACAGGATGCCAACAAACAACTTATAAATGCTAACCAGAATTTTCTTTTATCTATCTTAAAGAAATCCTGGGAATCCCTTACTTCAACCTTGGTACCTCCCACACCTCCACCTACAACCCCACTCTACCCTGACCTCTCTGAACTTCCTAGAGAAGATCTATCCCCTCCTTTTTCTGCATATCTACCACTCCCTAAATAGAAGACAGTCAGGAGTCTAACTTCAATGATACCCCCTGATGGTTTTCTGACAGCCCCAGTGGCAGTCTGTAATCTGAAAGATGTGGAAAACGGGGACACTGCAGGGACATCTTTCATGATCACCCCATTTCAGGAACAACTAGTAACAAGTAGGGGAACCCCAGTGATTGTCTACCAACCCTGGTCAAACGATGAGTTGCAAGGCATAGTTAAAAAAATTGTCTGATCCCCGTAAAGATCCAAATAGGATAGCCTAAGAATTTGAGCTCATCATCAGAACCTATGACCAATGTCATTCAGATCTTTATGAGCTAGTTCACATGTTGGTCTCAGAAGCTAAAGTCAAGGAATGGTGGGGAAAAGCACAGTGATCAGACCCTATAGCCGATTTGACCCCTGAAGCACCAATAGAGTCACAACAGCCAGCACCTCAAAATCCAGAAAACAGGCACAGAGATGCATGAAAATGAGCAACTGCTCTGTTCAATATCATTTCTTCAGTGTTGCAAATGGTTGTGGATTGGAATTAAGTCCAACAATGCTGTCAGAACACAAATGAATCAGTTTTAGATTATTTCACATGGTTTGATAAAAATTTAAGACAATATTATGGGATGATAGCTAATTGCTTTGAAAAAAAACTGTACATAATTAAATGCAAATTTCTTAAATGGACTAGATGATGATTTATCCTCCCTTGTATAATGCCATATGACAAATTGGGCCACAGCCAGAATTAGTAAACTAGTTTACATAACTTACCAATTATCCTGCACTACGGTTAAAAAAGATAAATGGAAGATTGCCTGAGTTATGCATTTACAGCTTAAGCAACTAACTTCTCAAACCTCTCAGCCCCAGAAAGATTTTAAGTTGCCTCGGTTTGATGTCTCTTCCCTCCAGTCTGTTACTATTTTAAAAGACTGGGACACCTTAATAGGAACTGCCTTAGGCTCAACAAAAGAAATGGCAGGAGAATGCAACTCAGGAAGACTAGGGATTCTTCGAGGAAGTACAGGGTTTCATCTCACCAAATATTGTATTCTGACAAATAGATTGGGAAAAATTAATATAATAATAAACCATAAGCTTACAACTGCCTTACTGACACAGATACAACAATATCTCTGATAAATCTCACCTAATTTATAAACCCCAATCCTCAGTGTAATGAAAGAATTAACATGGTGGGTGTGTCTAATAAAACCATCTTATGTTTTAAGTCCAAACCTGTACCTTACCGTTTTGTTAGGTTAAGCTTCTCCACCACAGGCTCTAAATGTGACACACTCAGTCAGTTCCATATGTTTCTAATATGCTCTGGAGACCCTGTCAAACTTTTGGACCATGATCTCCTCAATATCCATAATGCCCACATTTCTTTTTCATCAAAAGGTAAACTTTTTAAAGAATTAGAGCCAGGAGACCAAAAATACCAAATTAAAAAAAAAAGTCCTGACAATGTATGACAATTTAGTACTAGTAATGTTAAAAGTTCATTTTGTAACAAGGAAAATGAAATGGAGACAGAGAATGAAATATTAGGGGAGAAGAAAGAACATTGTAATAAAGAGCAGAAAAGAGTAAAACTCTTTTTAACTTCCTCAATCTTCCTGTAAACCCTAGAAGCAGAGTACTTACTTAAGTATGGCCCCTCTCACTTACGGTCTCAGTCAAATACAGATAGAGGGAAAATATTCTCAGTCACTCCAATTATGGTAGAGATAAACCCAAGGAAACTCCTATCCAAACTTAAACAATGTCATCTATAACAGGCAGCAATAAATGGAACTGCCCTATTCTACAAGATTATCTGAAAAGGGAGCTCATTATTCCTTGAACACATGCCTGTAACAGCCTTATATTCCCTTCCCAAGCAGGGGAGGATGGAGATTTGTGCAGGACTTGAGGGCAAAAAAAAAATATCATAATACCCAGACACCCAGTAGTTCCCAACTTACATATACCTCTATCAGCTATACTCACTACCAGCCAGTATTCCTCAGTTGTGAATTTTTGCAGTGCCTTCTTTTGTATTTCTGTAGATCCAGACAGCCAATATTTGTTTCCCTTTACTTGGAAAGAACAACAAAATATGTGGGCTATAATGTCCCAAGGATATACAGTAAGTTCCAGTTACTTCTCCCAAATATTAAAAGCTAATTTAAAGAATTTAAATTTTCCCCAAAGCTCAACATTCATCCAGTATGTAGATGACCTTCTCCTTTGTTCAAACACACTCTTCCTGTCAGGAAGATAGTCGATATTTACTCAAATGGCCACCAAGGACCACCAAGTGTCTACAGACAAACTTCAGTTACGATTACCACAAGTTAAGTATTTGGGGATATTATCTTGGTCAATGGACTGCATATTAACCCTGATAGAGTGAGAAGAATTTTAGCTTTTGCAATCCTTGTTACTAAGAAACAACTTAGAGCATTCTTGGGCCTGGTGGGCTATTGTAGAAACTGGATACCAAATTTCTCCCTTATGGCTCACTCTCTGTATGCATACCTAAAAAACGTGCTACCTGATGCCATCATGTGGACTGCAGAGGGACAATCCACTATACAATGAATAAAGGAAATTCTAACTAATACCCCAGCCTTAGGTCACCGAAACTACAAATTGTCTTTCTCCCTTTTTGTACACAAAATTGGAGCTACTGCACTGAGAGTACAGACCCAGAAATATGGTGATCATCAGAGACCAATAGACTATTATAGTCAACAGCTGTACTTGAGGGCTGAGGATCAAGGGCTGCTTCCTCATGTAAGAGAAGAGGCAGAAATAATTATAAGTTCCCCCCTTCCCATTTTTGTGCCGCATGCTCTTGTGACCTTTCTAAACTCTCATCATAACTCAACATCTGTCTGTCAACTATATGTCCTCTTATAAAATTTTGCTTTTATCATCTCCCAATATTACTGTTTCCCACTGTAATAATCTTAACTCAGCCACTCTCTTTTTGGGCCCTTCCAACAAAAGTGTTCATGACTGTGTCCTGATGACTGACTGACTTCTCAACCCCAGCACAGTTTTACAAGAGATGCCACTGGATAATGCTGAAATAGAATAGTATAGTGATTGGTCTTATTTAAGAGGAGAGAATGGAAATTTTAGAGCAGGATATGCTTTGATGTCCTTACGAGAGTTAATTGAAGCTAGTTTCCTTTCTCAGGCCATATCAGCTCAAGTGGACAAATTAATTGCCATGACTCAAGCTTGTAAATTGGCAGAAGACAAAGTTGCAAACATACAGTAAGAGCTGCTATGCTTTCTGGGTTGCTCATGACTTTGGGACACTGTGGAAGGAGAGAGGATATTTAACCTCCTAAGGGCAGCCCATTAAAAAATGGACAGTCAAGGCCCTCTGCTGCAGGTCTGCTGGAGTTTGCTGGAGGTCCACGCTAGACTCTGTTTGCCTGGGCATCACTGGTGGAGCCTGCAGAAAAGTACAGACTGCTGCCTGTTTCTTCCTCTGGACGCTTCATCCCAAAGGAGCACCCTCCAGATGCCAGCCAGAGCTACCCTGTATGAAGTGTCTGTCGGCCCCTACTGGGAGGTGTCTCCCTGTCAGGATACATTGGGGTCAGGAAGTCACTGGAGGAGGCAGCCTATCTTTTATCAGAGCTTGAACAGTGTACCGGGTGATCCACTATTATCTTTGGAGCTGCCAGGCAGGGACATTTAAGTTTGTTGAAGCTGTACCCACAACTGCCCTTTCTCCCAGGTGCTCTGTTCTAGGGAGGTGGGGGGGGTTATTTATAAGTCCCTGACTGTGGTTGCTGCTTTTATTTCAGAGATGCCCTGCCCAAAAAGGAGAGAATCTAGAGAGGCAATCTAGCCTCAGCAGCCTTGCTGAGCTGTGGTGGGCTCCAGTTCGAACTTCCCAGTGGCTTTGTTTACACTGTGAGGATAAAACCACCTACTCAAGCCTCAGCTATGGTGGACACCCCTCCCTCTACCAAGTTTGAGCATCCCAGGTCAAGCTCAGACTGCAAAAAGAACAAAGCTGGAGACATATCATGCTACCTGACTTCAAACTATACTACAAGGCTACAGTAACCAAAACAGCATGGTACTGGTACGCAAAGAGATAGATAGACCAATGGAACAGAACACAGACCTCAGAAATAATGCCACACATCTACAATCATCTGATCTTTGACAACCCTGAAAAAAACAAGCAATGGGGAAAAGATCTGCTATTTAATAAATGGTGTTGGGAAAACTAGCTAGCCACATGCAGAAAGCTGAAACTGGATCCATTCCTTAAACCTTATACTAAAATTAACTCAGGATGGATTAAAGACTTAAATATAAGACCTAAAACCATAAAAAACCCTAGAAGAAAACCTAGGCAGTACCATTCAGGGCATAGGCATAGGCAAAGACTTCATAACTAAAACATCAAAAGTAATGGTAACAAAACCCAAAATTGACAAGTGGGATCTAATTAAACTAAAGAGCTTTTGCACAGCAAAAGTTCCTCTCATCAGAGTGAACAGACAACCCACGGAATGGAAGAAAATTTTTGCAAACTATCCATCTGACAAAGAGCTAATATCTGGAATCTACAAAGAACTTAAACAAATTTACAAAAAAAAAAAAAAGAACCCCATCAAAAAGAGGGCAAAGGATATGAACAGACACTTTTCAAAAGAAGACATTTGTACAGTGAACAAACACATGAAAAAAAAAACTCATGATCACTGGTCATTAGAGAAATGCAAATCAAAACCACATTGAGATACCATCTCATGCCAGTTAGAATGACAATCATTAAAAAGTCAGGAAACACCAGATGCTGGAAAGGATGTGGAGAAATAGGAACAGTTTACACTGTTGGTGGGAGTGTAAATTAGTTCAACCATTGTGGAAGACAGTTTGGTGATTCCTCAAGGTTCTAGAACCAGAAATACCATTTGATCCATCAATCCCATTACTGGGTATATACTCAAAGGTTTATAAATCATTCTACTGTAAAGACACATACACACATATGCTTATTGCAGCACTGTTCACAATGGCAAAGACCTGTAACCAACCCAAATGCCCATCAATGACAGACTGGATAAAGAAAATGTGGCCCATATACACCATACAATACTATGCAGTCATAAAAAGGATAAATTCATGTTCTTTGCAGAGACATGAATGAAGCTGGAAACCATCATTCTCAGCAAACTAACACAAGAATAGAAAACCAAACACCACATGTTCTCACTCATAAGTGGGAGTTGAACAATAAGAACACATGGACACAGGGAGTGGAACATCACATGCTGGAGCCTGTCACAAGGTTGGGGGCTAGGGGAGGGATAGCATTAAGATAAATACCTAATGTAGATGATGGGTTGATGAGTACAGCAAACCAAAATGGCATGCGTATACTCATGTAACAAACCTGCAAGTTCTGCACATATACCCCAGAACTTAAAGTATAATTTAAAAAATGGACAAGTATCAGAGCTGTCAGAAGCTCTTCTAAAACTAAAACATTTGTCAATTATAAAAATTCCAAATCACTCAAAATTAGACATCACAGAAAGTCGGGGTAACTAATTGGCTGATGTCAAAGCTAAAAGAGCAGCATTCGATCCATGAACTCCAATCTGGGAAATGACCATAAAACCTGAAACACCTAAAAGCATGTTGAAGGAAACCTAGAGCATAGCTCCTACACAAGAAAAATCAATTTGGAAACAGGCAGGAGGATACTTGTCTCCCAAAACTAAAATATGATGTAGACCTAATAATAAACCCATTATTCCAATGGGATGTTAGGTGCCCCTTATGAAGTATGTACATGATCTAACCCATTGGAATCCAGATGAAATGACACCCTGGTGTAAACAATATTACTGGAAACCATCCTTCACAGTGGCACAAAAAGTTTACATTCAGTGTGTTATTTGTCCCAAATACAACCCAGGAAATAACTTCCATGGTGCCCAGGTCATTTTCTCCTTCTGGTTAAACCTTTTGAGGTATGGCAGCTTGATTTTATCTAACTGCCATGATCTCAAATTTACAAGTATGTTTTAGTAAAGGCCTGCATATTTTCCCATTGGGTTGAAGCTTTTCGCTGCAGGCAAGCAACAGCTATGGCAGTTGGAAACGTGCTACTAGAAATAATTATTCCATTGTGGAGAGGAGAGTCCCTTGTGAACTTCACAATGACAGAGGAACTCATGGTCAGTTTATTCAAATTATTTGTAAAATTTGCCTCATATTTAAACATTTTTATTGTGACTACTATCCCCAATCTTCAAGCTTGTTGGAGAGGTTCAATAGAATAATTAAAACACAATTGGCTAAGTTCACAGAGGCACTTCACCTCCCCTGGCCTAAAGCACTTGCCCTAGTTCTGCTTCCAAGCTGATCCTCCCCTTTTGGAGAACATGAACTGACCCTTTATGAAATTATAACAGAAAAGCCCATGTGTATGACAATGAAAATTAGCAATTCAAATTCTCTCAAGGGAGACATATTACAATGTTGTGAGGGATTCATTTATCATCTTAGAAAAATCCAAGGTTTGGTAAAGAAATTTTCTCAAACTGTGCTCCCTGAAGATAAGCTGCCTGGTCATGATCTGCAACCTAGAGATTCTGTCTATTTGAAAAGACACCTAATAAAGTATTCCTTTCAACCAGAATAGAAGGGCCCATACCCGCTACTAATGACCAATCCATTTGCCACAAAATTAGAGAGTGTAGACTCATGGATTCACATCTCTCAAAAAGGCACAACCTTCTGAGTGGACTGTAACTTGCACCAAATACCCTCAACTCCAGTTCATTATACATCGACTTTCAACCCAGGATTAGAAACAGACAACAGGTGTTGTGGACAGCTTAAACCCAAGCTGTAGGACCAGGCTTGTATAAAAAGGAATGTCTATGTTTATTGTACCATAACCGTTACAATTATTGTCCTAGAGATACTGGCAACTGCTGTCTTATAGAACAGGGCACTTCCCTTGCCTAATTTAATAACCTTGCTACTATTGAGCCTATATTCCTACACCTTCTTGCCACTGCCACCTACTGATGCTCGTAAAACAAACCTATTTCTACAATGGGTTCATGATTATGCAGACAGATTACAAAAGGACACCTGCTGAATATTCAGACTCATGTCTTTTTCCAGTGGCTCTGGCCTGTCATAGTGGGTATTCCCCTTCCAAGATCAGGACTGGATAGAATACCAAGAATGTATTACATCACAGAAATGGTTTGGATTTCTTAAAGCTGGTGTAACAAAAGACAATATTTATAATTGGCCTATCAAAAACACTTTTAAGAACAAGGGACATGGGTAAAGTTTTCAGTGGAAAGGACCAGCTCATTAGCTCTCACTTTAGCATCTTCCCACACAAAACAGAAGGTGGTAACCGCTCCCAAAACAATGACTCATTTCCAAAATGAAATAATGCAAATTCGAGATGAATTTATCTGGCTCACCCCTTCATTTGGCCAACTCAACCAAAATGCCCCTTTGTGCTGGGTGCAAAGAAACAACACCAAGGACCTATGGCCAAACAGTATGAGAGATATAGGGTGGATAGCTGGAGAATGCTGTAACCACATTGCCATATTACGAGACACCAAGTGGCATGCCACTTATTGAGTGCAACAACAAGGTATTTATTTGCTAGTCCCAAATGGGACATATTGGCTATGTGGCACCAACTTATGGCCATGATTACCTCCAGGGTGTTTGGAATGATGTTCTTTAGGTTATGCTGGGCACAAAGATGAGTAATTCAGAGCCTGCCAAAACCAGAAATCCTTTTCTATTTACAATCTCATTGGACACATTTAGTATTTCAATGATATAATCACTTAGTTCCAACCTTTGTGCCAAGGCTAGGTATTAAAGATCTTATATGGCATATAGAGGCCTTAATGAATTACACCTAAGAGGCCCTGAATGAATGATAGCCATATGCATATCTCCTTGCTGAACAATGAGGTTGTGATTATGAGGAAAGCTGTGCTGCAAAACTGTGTCACTTTAGATATACTCACGGCAGCACAAGAGGGGACCTGCACCATCATAAAAACAATGTTGTGCGTATATTCCAGATGAATTGAAGAACATAACCTGACTTATGACTAATATGAAAACTTATATCATATGTCAGACCCCAAACCCTCACTAATCAACTGGTTGAATGGTTGGTTTGAATCCTGGAAAATTTGGTGGCGGAAGCTATTGCTTACAATAAAAATAATATTATTTATTTCTGTTTCTGCTTACAATGTTGTCATAGTGTGGGCTTCTAATAAGTCAATGTACAACTGAAAGGGATAGGGTAATGATTGCCCAGAGAATTGCTCTAATTGAGGAGGCAGTAATACAGACTGTTCAACTTCCAGGTTTGCTTTCCTTTTGTTGCTATAAATCTTGCCTAAATCCCTACATACATATTTTTTCCTTTCCTTTTTTCTTCTTTTCTCCCCCTATTTTTATCTTCATAGAGCATGACTTCCTAGGAAGGAGCCTTCCTAGCAATGTGGGACATGACCTCCTAGGAATGAGTCTTCCTAGTGACATGGGACCTGAACTTCTAGGAATGAACTTTCCCAGTGATGAGAAACCAGCTCACATAAGGAGAAAAGCAGGTGAGGCCAGGAACCCATATTCTTTTTAAATGCTTTCTCAGAAACTTTTTTTTTCAAAGAAAATAATGTGAAAAAATTGAATTTGGGGACCGTAAATTCACTTAGCCAAGGGAAAAATTCAAGCTGGAAACTGGGTCACACAAACCTGCCTTCCACTTTTTGTTCCTAAATATGATGGTTACAAGATGAAAAGCTACACACCTCCCCCGTATTTTGCCCACAGTGAAATTCCTAGTGAGCTTCAAGATCTTTTAAGGCGTTTCTATTAAAATTTCACCAGGGCAATGTAAATTGATAGCTTATCTTTACAGGGCAGTCACCTTTGGCCCACCAGACACAAATGCATATCTCATTGTTACTCTGCCCCATTTTGTCTATGTTGTCTTCTGTAAAATGCAGATTCCCTGCATTTTTCTCTACCCCACTTGTCTGTCACCTTATGTAAAAAAATGCAGATTCACTGAGCCAGACAAAGGCATGAATGACTATTTTTCTTTGCCCTTTTCTTATGTGAAAATTGTGTACTTTTCAATATCCACCCATTTCCCCTTTAAATTTGGAGCCCTCAAAAACCATCTTTGGAGAAAGGCATAGACCTGTCTTCCAGATACACATGCTTAACTTTGGCAAATAATCCTCATAAAATTTTTGCGACTTGTTTCATTATTTTTCTCAACTGACACCTTGGAACCACCACACTTGCTCTCTTGTTCTCAAATAAGAGTTTTTAACAGACGGAGCTGGCTAAAATGACAGAAATGTATTTTGGAATATGGATAGGGAGCCGGGTGTGATCAGCTCATACCTGTGATTCCAGCACTTTGGGAAGTTGAGGCAGGTGGATTACTTTGAGCTCAGGAGTTCGAGACCAGCCTGGGAAATATGATAAAACCTTACCTCTACCAAAAAAAAAAAAAAGACAGAATGGTGGCTCCTGCCTGCAGTCCCAGCTAGTTAGGGGGCTGAGGCTGGATAACTGCTTAAGCCTGGGAGGCAGAGGTTGCAGTTAGCTGAGATCATGCTACTGAATTTCAGCCTGGGCAACAGAGTAAGACTTTGTCTCAAAAAATAGAAATAGAATATGGATAGGATGAAGATATTGAGCTTCAGAAAGACAGCAAAATCCGGGAGAGAGATCCAAGATGGCCGCATAGCAGCAGCTCAGGATTGTAGCTCCCAGTGAAAGCGCAGAGAGCGAGTGGATGCTGCAATTGCAGACGAATTTTTGATGCCCACAGACTGGGAGATTCCCAGCGAACGAGCCACCTGGGTCGCCAGCATGACTCTTTTGACCGGCGCAGCGCGTCTCAGTGCGGAGTGTACGGGACTGGATGCCCCGAGCCCGGTCCCATCGCCACAAGGAGAACAGCAATTGGAAGCACTGAGGAGAGAGTGAGCACAGCTGAACCTGGGAAGGCCCAGCTCTGTAGGGAAAGGGCGCCCCCCGAAGGAAAACTAAGAAACAGAAAAAACTTCATCACCAACAAGCCGGACGTCCACTCAGAGACCCAATCTGAAAGTCGGCAATTACAAAGACGACAGGTGGATAAATCCATAAAAATGGGAAGAAACCAGTGCAAAAAGGCTGAGAACACCCAAAATCAGAATGCCTCTCCTCCTACAGGGGATCGCAGCTCCTCATCAGCAAGAGAACAAAGCCTGATGGAGGATGAGTGTGATGAACTCACAGAATCAGGCTTCAGAAGGTGGATAATAAGAAACTTCTGTGAGCTAAAAGAACATATTCTAACCCAATGCAAAGAAACTAAGAACCTTGGAAGAAGATTTAACGAAATGCTAACGAGAATGGACAACTTAGAGAAGAACATAAGTGAATTGATGGAGCTGAAAAACACAACACGAGAACTTCGCGAAGCATGCACAAGTTTCAACTGCCGAATTGACCAAGCAGAAGAAAGGATATCAGAGGTTGAAGATCAACTCAATGAAATAAAAAGAGAAGGCAAGATGACAGAAAAAAGGGGAAAAAGGAATGAACAAAGTCTCCAAGAAATATGGGACTATGTGAAAAGACCTAATCTACGTTTGATAGGTGTACCTGAATGTGACGAAGAGAATGAATCCAAGCTGGAAAATACTCTTCAGGATATTATCCAGGAAAACTTCCCCAACCTAGCAAGGCAGGCCAATATTCA
>PVKP010009566.1:0-67806 GCA_004027715.1 Plecturocebus donacophilus
TGGCCAAATCTGGGATGGGGCCTGCTAGGCCACACCCCCGGACACCTGCGCCTCAGTCATCCACACCACGGTCCCCCAGCCCCGTCCCAGCCCAGGGATCGAGCTGCCACCACCCCCACCCTCAAGAATGAGGGGAGGAGGCAGGAACCACAGGGGTGGGGCGCCAAGCAGAAGAGGCCCCCAACCCAGGGCACCCCCAACGCAGCACGCAGTCCCTTTCGACACTCAGGAAGCCCACGACAGAACCCCTCCGGGCCCTCAGAAGATGGCACAGGACGGTCCCTGACTCCCCATGGGGGCTTGGGAATAAACTTGGCAGGAGCTTCAGACAGGATTCGCGCGGGCTTCCCGGGAAAAACTGTATCGCCTTGTGGGTCCCGTGGGTCAGGCCTCGGGCAGCTGCGGTGAGCTGGGGACCAGACTGGGCAGCCCCACACTCAGTTCGGGCCGGGAACGCGGGGACAGACTCCCCTCCCCAGCCCTGCACGCTCCAGCTCCAACTCACAAGCTCTGGCCCCGTCAGGGCAGTTCTGCTGAAGGCTGTGGGCCTGCCCGAGCTCTGCTCGGCTCACAGCGGGGTCCGTTTCTAACTCGGCAGCTGTCGCTGGAGCTCCGGAGGACAAGAGAACTCGAAGGGCGGCCCCAGAGGGAGCTCGACAACCGGCGACGACCGGCGCGAACTTCAGGAAGACAGATCTGGATGACAAGGGCGGCTCCTGGCCACAGCGGATCCACCCGACCCCAGAAATGATCCCCAAAACGTGTCTCTGCATAGACCACGACGGAGTCCAGTGAAAGCCAACCCATGGGTATGGGTGTTTGGAGATGCGTCTCGGAGGGAGAAAGAATGAGTAGGACTCCGTAATGGGTGGTTTAGGACACAGAGAGATACAGAACGAGGAGATGCTTCCAGAATCCACACAAAGACGGAAGGAAGGAAGGAAAGAAGGGAGGGAGGGAGGGAATAAAACAGACATAAGTAAATAGAAAAAAAGAAAAAGAAAAAAGAGAGAGTGGAATATCAAAAGAAAAATATGCCAGGGTCGGTGGCTCATGCCTGTAATCTCAGCACTTTGGGAGACCGAGATGGGCGGATCACCTGAGGTTAGGAGTTCAAGACCAGCCTGACCAACATGGTGAAACCCCATCTCTACTAAAAACAAAAAAATTAGCCAGGTGTGGTGGCAAGCGCCTGTAGTCTCAGCTACATGGGAAGCTGAGGCAGGAGAATCACTTGAACCCGGGAGGCAGAGATTACAGTGAGCTCAGATTATGCCACTGCACTCCAGCCTGGGCAACAGAATGAGACTCCATCTCAAAAAAAGAAAAAGAGAGAGAGAAAATCATGAAAAGAGAAGAGAAGATGAAAAAGGAAGGGAAAAGATGGAGAGACATAAAAAGAGAGAATCAAAAAAGGAAGGGAAAAAGGAAAGAAAGAAAGAAAGAGGGCAAATAAAAAGAAAAAAGAGGGCAGAGCATGGTGGCTTATGCCTGTAATTCCAACACTTTGGGAGGCTGAAGTGGGAGAATCTTTTGAGCCCAGAGATTTGAGCTCAGCCTTGACACCATAGCGAGGCCCGGCCTCTATTAAAAGTTATCCAGGCATGATGCCACACTTTTGTTAGTAGGATGGAAGGAAGGCAGGACAGAAGGAGGAAAAAAGGGAGGAAGGTAGGAACGTAGAAAGAAAGAGAAAGGCAGGTAGGAAGGAAGAAAGGGAGGAACAAAGGAAGTTAGGAACCAAGTTCTACAAGGAAGAAATATTAAAAGAAAGCAAAGAGAAAGAAAGATGGTGGAAGCAATAAAGAAGGAGGAAGAGCCAAGCACAGTGGCTCATGTCTGTAATCCCAGAGCTTTGGGAGGCTGAGGCAGGCGGATGACCAGGTCAGGAGATCAAGGCCATCCTGGCTAACATGATGAAACCCCATCTCTACTAAAACTACAAAAAATTAGCCAGGCATGGTGGGATGCGCCTGTAATCCCAGCCACTCGGGAGGCTGAGGCAGGAGAGTCGCTTGAACCCAGGAGGTGGAGGTTGCAGTGAGCTGAGATTGCGCCGCTGGACTCCAGCCTGGATGCCACAACGAGACTCTGCTTTGTCTCAAAAAAAAGAAAGAAAGACGGAAGAAGAGAGAAACACAAGAAGACAGAGGGGAAAACAGTAAGAAATAGAAAGGGAGAAATTAGGAAAATAAAAAAGGAGAAAAAAGTAGAAAGATGAAAAAAATACCTCTAAAAGAATAATAAGACGCGGGTGGGGCTGAGACACACTTCCCACTTTACAAATATGCTGACCAGGAAAAGAAAAAAATTAAGCATAATGATGAAAAAATGACTATTGCAGCCCAGCCAGGGTTGAGTTTCCCTAGGGAGGGAGAGAAACCGCCGGAATCAAGGGAGAGAAACCACAGCTGTAATCCAAATTGCTTGCTCGTCACAGGCTGTGACATTAGCCCAGGCTGCCTCTGGAGAAGCGGGCCTGTGCTGCTAGCTGGACACTAGGTGATGACCAACATCACTGATGCAATAGTCAGCCTGGAAACAATGGGATCACTGGCAAGCGGGGAGAGGAAGGGGATGGAGGCACAGTAGGTCACTCTGGAATGCTTCCAATCCTGGGGGTAAGGGCAACTCAGGAAACAAGCTGACTCCAGAAATGACACATAATTCATATTGCCACTGCTGCCTTAAAATGTGGACAGTGTATGTTTTTTTCTCAACACTCAGTTATTTCTAGGAAATGCCATTTACTTCCATCCACTTGACATCTACCTGCTTTCACTAGAGATGGAAAGATTCAGCAAAGTCCTTGTTTTTTTTTTTTTTAATATTTAAAAAATTTTATTTAGATAGAGTCTCACTCTGTCACCTAATGCAATGGCATGATCTTGGCTTGCTGCAGCCTCTGCCTCCTGGGTTCAAGCGATTCTCTTGCCTCATCCTCCAGAGTAGCTGGGATTACAGGTGCTCACCACCACGCCCGGCTAATTTTTTTATATTTGTAAAGATGGGGTTTCGCCATGTTGGCCAGACTGGTCTCGAACTCTTGACCTCAAGTGATCCACCTGCCTCAGCCTCCCAGAATGCTGGAATTAATGGTGTGAGCCACCTTGCTCAGCCTCAGGAGAGTTATTGTTAATGATAAGGTGAAGCTGCAATGCATTTTTTGTTTGTAAAATGCCAAGCAGGAGAGTCGTGAATGGGGGAGAGAAAGAAAAGAGGAGGAGAGGAGAGGAAGGGAGGAGAGGGAAGGGGAGGGGAAAGGATGAGAAAGGAAAGGAAAGGAGAAAGAAAAGAAAAGGAGAGGTAAGGAAAGGAGGAAAGGAAAGGAAAAGGAAAGGAAAGGAAAGGAACTAACTGCTTAAAGAACAGTTGAGCCCAGCACGAGTGGAGGTTGTCTAGGCAACAAGAGAATTGGAGGAGGAAGGGAGGGAAGAAGGGCACGCTTATGAGGTTGGGGTGGAAGGGTGGAGAGAACGCATAGTTGCTACAGAAGCCACTGTGTGCAGGCAGCCAGTCAGTCCTGTGTGCTGCCTAAACTTTCAATAACAGTGGCTGCTGGTGATGCCCGGTGACAGCCAAAGCAAGTGTCAGCCCAAAATGTCACCAAAGCAAGTGTCAATCCAGCACCTTTCCAGGCAGTTTCCACAACTATTTGCCCACAACCCATGAAAGGGAGGAAGCACCATTACTCAGAAGACACATAGACCCATACCCGCGTGCACCATATTGCTACAAGTTTATACCATGATAGTGGAGAGCCCATCTCTATTAACAAAACAAAAAATCAGTAAAATAATTAGCTGGGCATGGTGGCACTCACTGATAATCCCAGCTACTCGGGAGGCTGAGGTAAGAGGACTGCTTTAAGCCCAGAAATTCAAGGTTGCAGTAAGCTGTAATCCTACCACAGCATTCCAGCCTGGGAAACAGAGTGAGACCCCCATCTCTAAAAAAGAAAAAATAAAGTAAAAAATAAAAAAATGCAAGGAGGGGCCAGGTGTGGTGGCTCATGCCTGTAATCTTAGCACTTTGGGAGGATGAGACGGGAGGATCACTTGAGCTCAGAAGTTTGAGATCAGCCTGGGCAACACAGTGAGACTTCATCTCTATTTTATTTAAAAAAAAAATATGCAAGGAAGTGGCAGATTACAGGAAGGTTCCACTTGTTCTTAAAGCCCAGAGCAGAAAGAATCAGTTTGAGGCATAGGCCATTCCGAATCTGTTCTCACTGTGCTGACTTAAAACCAAAGAAGGGTAGGCTCCTGTGCCGAGAAGCCACCTTCCATTCATCACTGCTCTTGTGAAGTATAATTATGAAATCATGACTACTCAGAGATCTCTCGACTCACCAACCCCATCTGTACATCTGTGAGCCCGGATGGTAGAATAAACAGGGCATTTATTACTCATTGTACCTTCCTTCATCTCCTGTGTCTTTTGCAAAATCAGTCAAATTCAGCTCTTGGCAGAGTTACTGAATAAGAGAACAGTAAACACATTTCATACAACAAAAAGGAAAAGCAGCACAAGTGTTCTGTGCATGCAAGTGCTGCAAACCACGGGGGGCCCGGGAGCATTTCAGGTGCTGGCGGCTGCAGCCAGAATTGAAGCCGGAATTGAAGTTGACCATGGCCAACTGTGAGCGTACCTTCATTCCCATCAAACCAGATGGGGTCCAGCGGGGTCTTGTGGGGAGAGATTATCAAGCATTTTTTTTTTTTGAGACAGATGTCACTCTGTCACTCAGGCTGAAGTGGCACAATCTCAGCTCACTGCCTCTAGGGTTCAAGTGATTCTCCTGTCTCAGCCTCCCCAGTAGCTGGGATTGCAGGAGTGTGCCACTATGCCCTGCTAATTTCTGTATTTTTAGTAGAGACAGGGATTTGACATGTTGGCAACACTAGTCTTGAACTCCTGACCTCAGGTGATCCACTGCCTCAGCCTCCCAAAGTGCTGGGATTACAGGCAGGAGCCACCGCACCTGGCCAAGATTATCAAACATTTTGAGCATAAAAGATTCACCTTGTTGATCTGAAATCATGCAAGCTTCTGAAGACCTTCTCAGGAACACTACATTGACCTGAAGGATTGTTTATTCTTTGCCAGCCTGGTGAAATACACACATTCAGGGCCGGTAGTCGCCATAGTCTGGGAGGGGCTGAATGTGGTGAAGACAGGCCCAGGCATGCTTGGGGAGACTAACCCTGTGGGCTGGACTCCAAACATGGGACCACCCGTGGAGACTTCTACATACAAGTTGGCAGAAACATTATATATGGCAGTAATTCCATGGAGAGTGCAGAGGAGATTGGCTTGTGGTTTCACCCTGAGAAACTGGTAGATTACAATAACTATGCTCAGAACTGGATCTATGAATGGTAGGAGGGCAGACCACAAAGCTTTTCACATCCATTTCCCCTCCTTCCTATGTGCAGTGGACCAAGTCTCAGAGGCTTATGGTTTTCTCCCATGTAAACTGTGTGTTTTTAATGTGCCAATAAATAATACCGATAAAAAAGAAAGGCTGAATCTAGTCATGCCACCTGGACCTAGGGGGCCGAAAGTGACAACTACTCTAGACTTACTGGTAAGACAGTTGTGTGTCAGTGTGGGAAACAACTCCACTAAAATTCGGAGGCCTCATATAGGTGTAAAATTTCTAACAGTTAAGTGGGGTGGGACATGTTGAGATACCTCTCTTAAAGTGAGAGATTTGTCTGGCAACTGACAAGCCAAGAAAAGAAAAAAGAAAAAAAAAATTTGAGTAAGTCATTGCATCTGCCTGCCACCTGGCTTACACTCACCTCTCTCCCCCACCCACCGTCTAACCAAGTAAAAGGCACGACATTTAGGAGGCTGACTTGGATTTTGGAGGCTGCTCCTTCCCTATCTGGGTGTGTCACTATCATCTACTGAGTGATCAGAAAAGCTGCTGGTTTTGATGATGGCTCAGAGCCAGAGAAATACATGCCACATGTCCAGGCTGATTCTGAAAGCTGCTCTGCCACTTCGGCCATGGGACCCTCCAGATCCAAAGGTCCTGCAGGTGTCAGTGACAGATAGGGAGGCTGTTTGAAGCCTCATGTAAATTGCAGTGAAGATTTTGAGGATTCTGGAGCAAGGCCCTACAGTTATCTACAGATAACTACTCAGAGCTCTCTCAGCTAACTACTGGGTGTTAGTAGAAACTGACGTTCTAACCGTGGAGCCACTAACTTACTGTGTGACCTGAGCTGCTTATCATGAACTGGGGGTTATCTTACCCTCCAAGCGATAAAGTCAGGTGTGCACAGACCATTCCATCCTGAAGTGGTGGAAACGTGATCATGTCTGAACAGGTCCTGAAGCACAAGTAAATTCCATGAGAAAGTGGTGTAAATGCCTGTGGTCCCGTCAAGAAATAAGCTGAGTTAAGAAATTACATGTAATTCATAGTGCTGTTGCCATCTCCAAAGGCGGGAGGTCTATGTTTGCTGTGTTTTATCTGAAACTCATTTATTTCCTAAAGTAGCACCTAATTCAATACAGTTGGGTATACTACCTGCTTCAGAAAAACTTTGGTTAATAGTGAGACCCAGGGAGGGTACTATGACACATGATGCTTTTATTTTTTTCTCCCTTTTAAAATTTTATTTTAGTTTGTTTCTTTTGAGACAGGGTCTCATTCTGTGGCTCAAGCTGGAGTGTAGTGGAGAAATTTCTGTAAAAATACAGAAATTAGCAGGGCATAGTGGCACACTCCTGCAATCCCAGCTACTGGGGAGGCTGAGACAGGAGAATCACTTGAACCCAGGAGGTAGAGGTTGCAGTGAGCTGAGATTGTGCCACTTCAGCCTGAGTGACAGAGTGACATCTGTCTCAAAAAAAAAAAAATGCTACCACCCCCAGCTAATTTTTATAGTGGAGTGATTTCACTTCAACCTCTGCCTCTTGAGCTCAAGTAATCCTCCCACCTCATCTCCCCAAGTAGCCAGGACCACAGGCACAAGCCACTAAGTCCAGCTAATTTTGGTATTTCTAGTAGAGATGAGATTTCACCATGTTACCCAGGCTAGTCTCGAACTCCTAAGCTCAAGCAAGTTGCCCGCCTCGGCATCCCAAACAGCTGGAATTACAGCATCAGGTCAGTTTTGTTTCTCTCTCTCTCTTTTTTTTTTTTTGATGGAGTCTTGCTCTTTCATGCAGGCTGGAGTCAGGGGTGCAATCTTGGCTCACTGCAACCTCCGCCTCCGGGTTCAAGGGATTCTCCTGCCTCAGTCACCTGAGTAGCTGGGACTACAGGTGCTACCACGCCCAGCTAATTTTTATATTTTTATAAAATATAAATTTTATAAATGGGCTACCACGCCCAGCTAATTTTTATATTTTTAGTAGAGACGGGGTCTCACCATGTTAGCCAGGCTGGTCTCAAACTCCTGACCTCAGGTGATCCACCTGCCTTGGCCTCCCAAAGTGCTGAGATTACAGGTGTGAGCCACCATGCCTGGCATCTGGTTATTTATTTATTTTTTAATCAGTTAAGTTCAGGGCCTGGTGTGGCAGCTGACACCTGTAATCTCAGCACTGTGGGAGGCCAAGGAGGGTGGATCATGAGGTCAGGGCTTGAGACCAGCCTGGCCAACATGGTGAAGTCTCTATTAAAAATATAAAAATTAGCTGGGCGCCATGACACCCACCTGTAGTACCAGGTACTTGGGAGGCTGAGACAGGAGAATCGTTTTAACCCAGAGGTGGAGGTTGCAGTGAGCCAAGATTGTGCCACTGCACTCAGGCCTGGGCGACAGAGCAAGACTCTGTCTCAAAACAAAAAAAAGTATAGATGAGGTCTCACTCTGTTGCCCAGGCTGATCTCATCTCAAACACCAGACCTCTCAAGTGATCATTCTGTTTGGACCTTCCAAAGTGCTAGAATTATAGGCATGAGTCACCATGCCCAGCCTGAACTTTGCTGTTCTAAAACACAGTCAGAAGAGCTTTGCAGGTTAAAAGAATCTGCAGGGAGAAAAAAAAAAAAAAAAAAAAAAAAAAAAATATATATATATATATATATATATATATATACATATATATATACTGATCAAAGGACAATCACACCTAGCCAAGCCAGACTGGTGATTTTTTGGGCAACAAGGGAGGAAGAATATCCGAGGTGGAGTTGGGAGTGGATGCAGTGGAGAACACACAATTACCTCAGGCTGTTCACAGGTGGCCAGAGCTTTCTCTTCTTTGTGAGGCTTTGGTTTCTAGAATAACAGTGACCACTAGGTGGTGCTCATCGACAACCAGTGAAAGTGTCAGCCTGGAATGAATGGGATCGCCTGGAGGTGGAGGGGAAAGTGTCAGCCTGGAAAGAATAGGATCACCTGCAGTGGAGGCCCACAGCACAGTGGGTCTCCGCGCCCTCCCAGGCAGTCCTCACAACTAGTTCACCAGGGCTTCTGGGGACACAGCCTAAGTCACTGCCCATCTAATCATCTGAAACTGCAATCCTGAGGAGAGAGAGGGACCAGAAATTTTCTCAGTCAAGGTCAAGACCTCAAGAAATCAGTGGCACAACCACCAGCACTAAGAAAATTTCTAAAGGAGTTGTTTGTGTGTTTGGGGTACATAGCTGTATTTCTTTATAACAAAATTACTTATTTTAAAATGTTATAATTTTTTATACCTTATATGTATGGTCCTGTGATAAACCAGAAAACTTGTAAGCTGCAAGTCCATGAGGTCAGAAGCTGACATCCTAAATGTCTATTTAGAATAAACTCAGACAAACCAAAAACTCTGCTGTAAAACTTTAAGAAATGCATGCAATTAAAAAAAAATGCGGCCAGGTAAAATGAATCACACTTGTAATCCCAGTACGTTGGAAGGCCGAGGTGGGTGAATCACTTGAGCCCAGGAGTTGGAGACAAGCATTGGCAACACAGTGAAACTTCATCTCTACCAAAAATACAAAAATTAGTTGTATAATCTGGTCTCAAAACAGATAAATAGATTAAAATGTTAAAATAAGGCTGGGCACGGTGATTCAATCCTGTAATCCCAGCACTTTGGGAGGCTGAGGCAGGTGGATCGTGTAAAATTAAGAGTTCAAAACCAGCCTGGGCAACATGGTGAAACCACGTCTCTACTAAAAATACAAACAGCTGGGCATGGTGGCGCACACCTGTAATCCTAGCTACCTGGGAGGCTGAGGCAGGAGAAGCGCCTTGAACCTGAAGTCTGAGGTTGCAGTGAGCCAAGATCATACTACTGCACTCCCGCCTAGGTGACAGAGTGAGGCTCTGTCTCAAAAAGCAAAAAAAATAAAAAATAAATTAAAAAAAATTTTAAATGCTGTATTCTGCTAATTTTGCTTCCTACCATGAGTAGGGCATAATATATCTGTTGTTTGCTTGTTTGTGACAGGGTTTCACTCTGTTGCCCAGGCTGGAGGGTAGTGGCACCCTCACAGCTTACTGCAGCCTCAACCTTCTCAAGCTTCAGTGATTCTTCCACCTCAGCCTCCCAGAGAAGATTCCTTCTGTGAGGGGAGAAACTAGCCCTGGATTATTCATTTTTAATCTGAGATGGGAGGAAGGTTAGACTCTGTTGTCGGCCTGACCCCCATCTACACAGGGCATCCCCAAATGTCTCAAAGACTCCTAGGTGCTAGTAAGAGCATCTGCAGTGGCCCTGGGGTGATGCTCCAAGGTTATTCAAACACAGGAGACTCAGGCTGACTCTGTGGGGACAGAATAAAAAATAGAACAGCCTCTATTTTTGATCCAGATTTCTTATTATTTATATCTGTTCAGCTAACGGTCGGGTACAGGGACAATACCCTTCCCCAGAAATACAATTTACATTTGCAAGATGTATTTGTATTCATGGCTCTGGACAGTTGGAGCTCTGCACTCCCTCTGCTATGATGCTTCTTTACACCTATAAATTCTGTCACCACATTTAGTTTATGCCAGGAGCCCCTCATACAACTGCAGCAGCTCACTGGACAAGATTCAAAGCCTGGCCCTGTCTTGTGAATTCCAGGTGGATGGCAGCCCTTACGTTTAGATTCTAGGTACCATTAACATGGTTATGTATTCTGGGCATTACAGTAAGGAGAGGAAAAAATGGAAGAGAAATCCCTACATAAAGGCGTTCTAACACAGACACGTGGACTCAAAATTTGGAACTGCAGATTTAGATCTTGGAGGTGCAGAGAAGCAAGTCACAGGCACCCCTGACACATACATGGGCATTTGGACAAAAGAGTGAGCAAAATGTTTAGATTCTCAGGTCTACTCAATGCAAATGTGTGAACCTGGTTGCGTTTTCAGGCCATGTGATATTTGAATGAGTTTCACATCTGAAGATGCTAGGGGGATGAAAAGACAGAGCCGGAATAGCTGATTGCAGCCCTATGGACATTTTTTTTTAGAAATCTGATCAAACTGCACTATTAAAGATCATAAATCCCAAATAGGCAGAAAGACTATTCTGCCTGCAGATGCTGAGGGCAGTGTGAACTATGCTGCACCATTGTGGGTTGTGACTGGAAGCCCATGAGGGAAAGATTCAGACAGAGTGAAGCCAGGTGGGCACATTATATGTTTATATCCTGTCTAGTAATTTTTGGCAATGTTAGAGAAATGTAATTAAAAACAAAATTATCTTCAGCCTCAAAAAAAAAAAATACTATCCACAATGGCAGAACAGAAAGAAAACTGTTTTATTACACAACTACACTAAAATGTGAAGGCATTATCAGCAAACTGCTACGAAATTGCAAAGACACTCAACTGCAGATAGCTACCATAATTAGTTCTCAAGTACAAGATTTGAAGCACCATTTGTCACATACAGTTTATCCTATATTCCCCTGAAAATTGGACGTCATCTCTGGTTGCTAATTGGTTATATTCAAAGAAAAAAATTAACTTATGTCTTCATAAGAGGTAGCTTTGAAACTTGAAGTCAGGTACATGCTGAAGGTAAGGTTTTTTTTTTGTTTTTTGGTTTTTTTTTTTTTTGAGACAAAGTCTCGCCCTGTCACCCAGGCTGCCAGGCTGAAGTGCAATGGCATGATCTTGGCTCACTGCAATCTCTGCTTCCTGGGTTCAAGCAATTCTTCTGCCTCAGCCTCCCAAGTAGCTGGGATTACAAGTGCAGGCCACCAAGTCCAGCTAATTTTTTGGATTTTTTTAGCAGAGATGGAGTTTCACCATGTTAGCCAGGCTGATCTCGAACTCCTGATCTTGTGATTCACCCAGCTCAGCCTCCCAAAGTGCTGGTATTACAGGCATGAGCCACTGCACCCAGCCCAAACTATTTTTCAACCAAAAGTGTAGAATAGGGCTTTTTTTTTTTTTTTTTTTTGCTATTTACATCTTAAATCATTTCCGTGTCCTAAATAAAGACAGTCCTGAGTCAAAAATACTGAGAAAAGACCTATTTAGCAGTTAGACTAATTTGCATATATCTCAATTAGGCAGAAAAACATATATAATTAAAAGTTTACTAAAGTAAATGCTTTAAGCAAAGGAAACAGAAAAATCTCTTCCCTTATTTTCAAAAAGGGAATTATATCTAATTTGTGTCTGTTCTTACAACAGCCAGGTCTGGGGCCATACTCCTGAACTCATGGGCATCTGAATTCTAGCAGGTGCTAGATTCAGACAACTGAGGGCTGACCTTGGGCACACTGTGCACATCAGAAAGGGTTTCTGGGGAAGTAAAAGGCAGAAGAGAGAAAGGTGCTATCAAGGACCAATGAATGCAGGACAGTGCACTGTACCTAGGAAGACTGGTCTATGCTACAGATACTGACCCAGGCAGAGCTATGTTCTGACATATTCCTCTGTCCATACAGGCAGATGAAGTTATGACTGGTGGTCCAGAAGCCTTGGGAGATGGAGGAACCAGGTTGCTGCTGCCATTTCAGCATCTGGGGTACAGATAAGCCAGGAATTCTCTAGGCCTTTATGGGAGTTTTTGTGAGAAATTCTAGAGGCAAAAGGACTATAGGTGTAAGTTCTGAGGGTCAAGTCTTGTTTTGTGGAGGGTGTGGCCACATTCATTCCTAGTGAGTATCTTCATGAGTAGGTGGAAATCATGTGGTAGCAGGTAGGGGTAGGGAATCTGTTCTCAGAACTCCTTTCTTCTTCTTCTTTTTTTGTTTTGTTTTGAGATGGAGTTTTGCTCTTGTTGCCCAGGCTGGAGTGCATGCAATGGTGCGATCTTGGCTCACCACAACCTCCACCTCCTGAATTCAAGCGATTCTCCGGCCTCAGCCTCCTGAGTAGCTGGGATCACAAGCATGCGCCACCACACCCAGCTAATTTCGTATTTTTAGTAGAGACAGAGTTTCTCCATTTTGGTCAGGCTGGTCTTGAACTCCTGATCTCAGGTAATCCGCCCACCTCAGCCTCCCAAAGTGCTGGGATTACAGGCATGAGCCACTGCACCTGGCCCGGAAAGCCCTTTTCTGTCTAAACTTTGAGATCCTATGAGATCTTATATAGTTGGTGCTATCCACTTGTTGCAATACTTTGTTAAAACTGAGTAACTTTTTTTTTAGATGGAGTTTAGCTCTTGTTGCCCAGGCTTGAGTGCAATGGCATAATCTCGACTTGCTAAAACCTCTGCCTCCTGGGTTCAAGCGATTCTCCCGCCCCAGCCTCCCAAGTCTGGGATTACAGGCATGTGCCACCATGCCTGGTTAATATTTGTATTTTTAATAGAGACGGTATTTTACCATCTTGGCCAGGCTGGTCTCGAACTCCTGACCTCATGATCCACCTGCCTCGACCTCCCTAAGTGCTGGAATTTCAGGCATGAGTCATCGCATCTGGCCAAGTAACTTATTTAAATCTGAATTAGTCTTATTTTACAAAATCTAGAAATAGCCCTAAAACAATAACAACTTCATCCTCAGAGCCCCTCAACACCACTTTCATTCCAATACCAACTGCATCTGCCTGTGGATTTCCAGCTTTTTAGAGTTCTGTAGCTCCTCTAAGTATAAAGGCTCTGTCCATGGCTATTGTGAGCAGGCTGGGACATCTACAGGGGAGGCTCCTCAGGCAGAACTGGCAGCTCCTTCAATCATCTCCCTTTGCAGGCAAAACTATCCTTAGCTTGGAGTCACTGAATTCAGGCTTACACTTCCCAGTCAGGGTTATTCACTCACCCAGTTTTAAATTCTAAAATGACCAGTGTGTAGTCCCAGCTACTTGGAAGGCTGAGGCAGGAGAACTGCTTGAACCAGGGAGGCGAAGTCTGCAGTGAGCCTAGATTGTGCCATTGCACTCCAGTCTGGGCAACAGGGCGAGACTCAAATAAATAAGATCAGTGTTGGAAGAAAAGAGCAAAATCACTAAAACGCAGTGTTTAAAAAAAATTATAAAACACTTAATTTTATAGTTCAACATGAAAAGCTGAAGTATCTATCCCTTTCAGACAATAAACAGGTCATTTAAATATTTTCATGATAAATAACCATATATAAACATTTCTAAAAAGTGCCTCATAAAATTTAGCATTAAATTGGACATTCAAATAAAGGATACAGAACAGAGATATCCACTGTTACAAATTCTAGACCCTGCAAAAAAGGGGAGCTGATGTTTTGATAAATACATGCAAGTCACCATTTGTTTGTGGAAATGTATTCACTTTCTATAGCCAAAAAATGCAAAAAAGGGGAGCTGACGTTTTGACAAATACATGCAAGTCACCATTTGCTTGTGGTAATGTATTCACTTTCTACAGCCAAAAAAGAAGAGAGATTTGAGGGATTTTCTCTATTTATCTTCCTTAGTAGCATTCCCAAACCAAAGCCCTATAATTTATTATTATTTTTTTTTGAGATGAGTTTTACTCTTGTCACCCAGGCTGGAGTGCAGTGGCACAGTCTCCTCTCACTTAACCTCTGCCTCCTGAGTTCAAAGGATTCTCCTGCCTCAGCCTCCCAAGTAGCAGGGATTACAGGTGCCTACCACCACGCCTGACTAAACTTTTGTATTTTTAGTAGAGATGGGGTTTCGCCATATTGGCCAGTCTGGTCTCAAACTGACCTCAGATGATTTGCCTTCTTCTGCCTCCCAAAGTGCTGGGATTAAAGGTGTGAGCCACTGTGCCCAGCTGTCAAAGCCCTGTAATTCTTTATCTGAAATCACCTCCAAAAATAACAGACATGAGAAACTAGTTACACTCAGTCAGGGGAAGATAAAGGTAAATAAGAATCTTTATCAAACAAAATATATCACTAGATTTTTCTAAAACCCACCTTTTATAGTCTTTGACTTTTAAAACATCTTTTAATCTCTGATAAAATATAATTTCCAGTTATTGAAAACCTGTAGTTGAAATAAGTGAAAAAATCTTTCCATTGTGACAAACAGGAAGTGGCAGTGCTAATTGGAACACAAACATGTCTGACTCAACGGTCAAGTCAGGCCATGGTATCACTCAAAACATTCTCTCATGCTCATCCTGCCCATTAAATTACTCAACGACCGCCAGGCGCAGTGGCTTATGCCTGGCGGATAACAAGGTGAAGAGATCAAGACCATCCTGGCCAACATGGCGAAACCCCATCTCTACTAAAAAATACAAAAATTAGCTGGGCATGGCGTACGCCTGTAATCCCAGCTACTCAGGAGGCTGAGGCAGGAGAATTGCCAGGAGGCGGAGGTTGCCTGGGTGACAGACTGAGACCCCATCTCAAAAAATAAAAATAAAAAAAAGATGTTGACTCTAATACCTCGAAATGGGACATGTGCGAGATTGTTAATTTTATCTTTACATTCTTCTGCAACTATAATTGTGACATACATCTCTGCCCAACACCTGAGTGATTTGACTCTCTTGCCTCATGCCTAGCCCACAGATCAGACTGTAATACATTGCTAAATCCAATATCTAGGTTGTGTGATTCTGCACTTTTGCCGCAGCACTGCCCATAGTGGGCATTGTGACATATTGCTGGGCTCTACAACGACTTGATTATGTGACTCTCCTGCCTGTGTCCTGCCTTTAAGAGCTATTGTGACATATTGCTATGTGCAACATCCAGGTGCTGTGAGGATGCAGGAGGCGGAGATTGCAGTGAGCCGAGATCCCGCCACTGCACTCCAGCCTGGCGCCTGGCAACAGAGCAAGACTCTGCCTCAAAAAAAAAAAAATTACTCAATGACTACCTCCCCATGAGACATGGTAATAGTACCCACTAAAGGCCTCATGTACATTTTGCTGGCAGGTTCTTCCATTGCTTTACTAGGTTGAATTCTTCTTGTCCTTTAGGGAAAAAAAAATGTATATATAAAATATATACTTTTTCCTAAAATATATATTATATATAACATTTATGTATAATATATAAATATATTTATACATTTCTTCAAAAATCTGAAAGAATCCAAGGGTCCAAGGGCAGGAATCATACCTGGCTTTTCTCCACAATATCAACATCTGATTGGCTGATCACCAATATGTGTACAAAGAATAAAAATTTGACTCAGGAAAAAAAACACATTTTTTAACTGTTTATTATGCTTGTGTACTTTTATTTCATTGGGGAAAATTCCTAAATACATTTCAGAGTCAAGGGGTAAAATTATTTTAAAATAATTTATTTAAAATGATATACTCTGCATCAGCATTGACGTAAAAACTTCTATCAAACTATGACACCCACTCAGATGTTACCTCCTCTATACAGCCCTCCTTGATTTTCTCACTTGCTATGTCAGCGGCAGAATTGATCACTACTACCATTCATCTACCTCAATAACCTAAGTCTTTTTGTGTACAAGCATTATACTCTAGAATAAATCGTTTCCACAACTATTCATGCTAATAAATTCCTACAGGGTAGCAATGTTGAACCATGTTTATCTGTGTAATATGAATATCTGACACATGATAGAGGGGGGTGTGTGTATATATATGCATATATATAAAATCAGTATGCTCTCAGGAAGTTATTGGAAGCCACCAAATGTACAAAGGGTGTTATCACAGGACCAAGCACACAGGTGAGATTATGTTTCTCTTATGCACAACCTACCAAATGTGAGCCTTGTAGATCTCGCACATGGACAGAGCCCACTGAAGAGATCCTTAATTTCACATGTGAATGCAGTCCATAGTAAAAATTGAGACTGTCACATGTGATCATGTAACCACAGTTGTGACTCATTTCTAAACCCAGCTCAAAGGCAGGTGAGGACTCTCCTTTCTGGGCCCAGCCAATTAGAGAGATGGTAACTCTAATACATGGGCTTAGGTCCACAGGTACAATTATGAGTCCATACTAGAATAAATGTCTCAGAACAAATAGTGACTATCATGCATATATGTATTTTTTATATTAGTGGCATACACACTCAAAGTTAATATTAGGCATATTTTATAAAGCTTTCATTTGGTACAGAGAGTTCTGTAACAGGGCCCAGAACACAGGTGACATTGTGACACTCCTATGCACACCCAGCCAACAGTAAAGATTGTCATCTTTCCACATGAACACAGCTCACTGTTGAAGTTCTGAATATCACACCTGGATGTAGCCAAAAGTTGGAAAATTGACTCTCACACATGGATTTGGTGGATATGTGGGCTGGTGACTCTCAGACCAAGATTCAGCACACCTAGCTGTGTCTCCACTAAGGGGACACAGTCCCGAGCAAAGATTAAGGCTTTAATGCATGTATTCAATCAACCATTGAGATTCTGACTCATGTACTCAGACTGAACATACCAAAGGTCTTAACTTGCCGGGCATGGTAGCTCATGCCTGTAATCCCAACACTTTAGGAGGCCAAGGCTGGTGGATCACAAGCTTAGGAGTTCGAGACCAGACCGGCCAACATGATGAAATCCCGTCTCTACTAAAAATATTAAAATTAGCTGGGCATGGTGATGCACGCCTCTAGTCCCAACTAGTCAGGCCAAGGCAGGAGAACTGCTTGAACCCAGGAGGTGGCGGCTGCAGTGAGCTGAGATTGTGCCACTGCACTCCAGCCTGGGTGACAGACTGAGACCCCATCTCAAAAAATAAAAATAAAAAAAGATGTTGACTCTAATACCTCGAAATGGGACATGTGCAAGATTGTTAATTTTATCTTTACATTCTTCTGCAACTATAATTGTGACATACACCTCTGCCCAACACGAGTGATTTGACTCTCTTGCCTCATGCCTAGCCCACAGATCAGACTGTTAACACATTGCTAAATCCAGCATCTAGGTTGTGTGACTCTGCACTTTTGCTTCAGCACTGCCCATAGTGGGCGCTGTGACATATTGCTGGGCTCTACAACAACTTATGTGACTCTCCTGCCTGCGTCCTGCCTTTATGAGCTATTGTGACATATTGCTATGTGCAACATCCAGGTGCTGTAACTGTCCTGGCTGGGTACTGCCTACAGGAAGCATTATGAGCTATCTGTGTATCCATCACCTAGGTAATGTGACTCATTCTTTTTACCAGGTCCCTGCTCACAGAAAGGATTGTTACCTATCACTGGGCCTGGCACCTAGCTGATGTGCCTCTTCTCTTCTACCTAGGTTCTGCTCACAGTGTAGATTGTGACATACTGCTGGGTCAAACACCAAGATGATGTTACATTTTTGCCTCAGCCCTTTCCTTATCATGCATTGTGACATATTGTTGGGCTCCGAACTGAGGTGATATGAGCCTTCTTCCTGAAGTCTGCCCACAGCAAGCAGTGACATATTTGTGAACCCATCATCTATGTGATATGACTCTCTTCCCTTTTTTTCTTGTCATAGAACTCTTCTGTCTTCCTATGGGAAGCAATATGTGGGAAGCAGAAATGATGACAATATACAAACATATTTCCTGCCATGTGACCACCATAAGGAGCTTACAATATGACCCACCTAGAAGTCACTTACTTCTAGGCAAGCAGGGGTGTTTTTCTACGATGTGTCACTTTCTCTTGAAAGCACCTCCGATTAAGTTTAGCCAAATTGGGATAATATCCCTTTTGATGAACACCAAGTCAACATAATAGTAACCTAATTTTGTGAGTGATTTCTCACCATAGTCACACCTTTTTTACACTCAAGAGTGTCACAGCTTTTTTACACAGAAGGTGTACAACAGACTGGGAATCCTTGGGATCATCTTATAATTTTGCCTACCTACCTGACTAGACTTTTAAAATAGTCTTGTAGTTTATCTAATCTGCAAATAATAATTAACTACTTTTCAATATTAACATCTTTTTTTTACTTAAATCTTTTCTTCTTTATGTAACTTTATAAATTTAAACAATTTTATAATATAAATGTCTCATTATTCAATTTTTGTTATTAAAAATGAGGTTTAAATGTTATTAAGTAACTGTGAGAATTAAATCCATCACACATAAAGTGTTATGGTTAGTACTTAGTACAAATTGGTTATTAAGATATTTGTATGCTGAATTCCATTAATATGTGCTTTAACACATAAATAGTTTTATATAACACAAAGTTTATCAACCAATAGATAAATATATATTTAAATGATTTTTAAAAATGTGGCAAATGGAATAGAATTCAACCTTAAAAGAAGGTAAATCCAGTCATTTGAAACAATATAGGTAAATTTGGAAGACATTATGCTAGATGGAATAAGTCTGACCCAGAAAGACAAATACTGCATGACCTCATTTATATGTAAAAATCTAATAAAGTTTAACTCAAAAAAGCAGGAAGTGAAATAATGGTGACCAGAGGGCAGGGGTGTGAGAGGGAAATAGGGAGTTATTAGTTAAAGGACCCAATGTTTCAAATAGCCAGAGTAAACATGGTTTGAGATCTATTGTGCAGCAGCATAACTGTAGTAAAAAATAATGCACTGTGTATTTTAAAATAATTAGGAGCAAATTTCAAATGTCTCACCACAAAAACATAAGTTAATTGAGTAGATATGTAACTTACTTTATATTATATACATATATCAAAACATCATTTTACACCCTATAAATGTATAAAGCTCTGATTTGCTAATAAAAAAATACTATTAATACTTTTTTAAAAAAAAAGATAAACTTTAAAAAAATTGTGTTAGAGAGCTAGGCACGGTGGTTTACACCTGTAATCCCAGCACTTCAGGAGGTTAGGGTAGGCTCATCCTGAGGTCAAGAGATCAAGACTATCTTGGCTAACATAGTGAAACCCTGTCTCCATTAAAAATACAAAAACTTAGCGAAGGCATGGTGGCATGCACCTGTAGTCCCAGCTACTCAGGAGGCTGAGGCAGAAGAATCGCTTGAACCTGGGAGGCGGAGGTTGCAGTGAGCCGAGATCGCACCAATGCACTCCAGCCTTGATGAAAGAGTGAGACTCCATCTCAACAACAGCAACAAAAAAATCGGGGACTTCCGCCAAGATGGCTGAATAGGAACAGCTCCGTTCCACCGTTCCCAGCAAGAGCGATACAAAAGGTGAGTGACCTCTGCATTTCTGAGGTACCAGGTTCATCCATTGGGACTGGTTAGACAGTGGGTGCAACTCAAGGAGGGCAAGCCCAAGCAGGGTGGGGCACTGCCTCACCAGGGAAAGGCAGGGGGCTAGAGAACCCCCTCTCCTAGCCAAGAGAAGCCACTAGGGAGTGTCTCAACACTCTGGCTCAGATACGTCACTTTTCCCAGTCTTCAGAACCTACATACCAGGAGATTCCCTCTAGTGCCTACAATACCAGCATCCAGATTTCCAGCACAAAACTGGGTGGCCGTTTTAGCCACAGGAGTTTTCCTTTTTCCTCATCCCCCATTGGCGCCTGGAATGCCAGCAAGACAGATCCACTCATTCCCCTGAAGAGGAGGGCTGAAGCCAGGTAGCCAAGTGTGCTGGCTCGGCAGGTCCCACTCCAAGAAGACTAGCAAGCTAAGATCCATTGGCTTGAAATTCTTGCAGCCAGCACAACAGTCTGAGCTCAACCTAGGATGTTGGAGCTAGGTGGGTGGAGGGTCGTCTGCCATTGCTGAGGTTTGGGTAGGCTGTTTTAACCTTACCTGTGTAAACAAAGTCACTGGGAAGTTTATACAGTAACTGGGCAGAGCCCACCACAGCTCAGCAAGGCCTCTGCAGGCAGACTGTCACTAGATACCCATCTTGCTGGGCAGGGAATCTCTGAAAAATGAAGCGACTCATCAGAGGCTTATAAATAAAGCCCCCATCTTCCTGGGACAGAGCTCCTGGGAAAAGGGGTGGTTGTGGGTTCCACTTCAGCAGACTTGAATGTCCCTGTCCAGCAGCTCTGAAGGGAGTAACAGATCTCCCAGCACAGCTCTCAAGTTCTGATAAAGGACAGACTGAATCCTAAAGTGGCTCCCTGACCCCAGTGTATCCTGACTGGGAGACACCTCATAAAGGAGAGCTTTGGCTGACATCTGGCAGGTACCCTTCTGGGATGAAGCTACCAGAGGAAGAAAAAGGCAGCAATCTTTGCTGTTCAGCAGCCCCTGCGGTTGATTCCCAGGTAAGCAGGGTCTGCAGTGGACCTCCAGCAGACTTCAACAGACCAGCAGTAGAGGGGCCTGACTGTTAGAATAAAAACTAACAAACAGAAAGAAATAGTGTCAACATCAACAGAAAGGATGTCCACTTAGAGACCCCATCCTAAAGTCACCAACTTCAAAGACCAAAGGTAGATAAAAGCACAAAGATGGGAAGAAACCAGCGCAAAAAGGCAGAAATCGCCAAAAACCAGAATGCCTCTTCTCTAAGGGATCACAACTCCTCACCAGCAAGGGAAAAAAACCAAATGGAGAATAAGTTTCACAAATTGACAGAAGCAGGCTTCAGAAGGTGGGTAATAAGAAACTTCTCCAAGCTAAAGGAGCATGTTCTAACCCGATGCAAGGAAACTAAGAACCTTGAAAAAGGTTAAACAAAATGCTAACTAGAATAACCAGAATAACCAGCACAGAGAATATCATAAACAACTTCATGGAGCTGAAAAACACAGCACGAGAACTTTGTGAAGCATACACAAGTTTCAACAGCTGAATCAATCAAGCAGAAGAAAGGATATCAGAGACTGAAGATCAACTCAATGAAACAAAGTGAGAAGGCAAGATTAGAGAAAAAAGAGTGAAAAGAAATGAACAAAATCTCCAAGAAATATGGAATTATGTGAAAAGACCAAATCTATGTTTGATTGGTGTACCTGAAACTGACATGGAGAATGAAACCAAGTTAGAAAAAACTCTTCAGGATATTATTCAGGAGAACTCCCCCAACCTAGCAAGGCAGGCCAACATTCAAATTCAGGAAATACAGAGAACACCACAGAGACATTCCTTGAGAAGAGCAACCCCAAGCCACATAATCACCAGATTCACCAGGTTACGAATGAAGGAAAAAATGCTGAGGATAGCCAGAGAGAAAGATCAGGTTACCACAAAAGGAAGCCCATCAGACACACAGCGTATCTCTTGGCAGAAACCCTACAAGCCAGAAGAGAGAGGGGGCCAATATTCAACATTCTTAAAAGAATTATCAATCCAGAATTTCCTATCCAGCCAAACGAAGCTTCATAAGTGAAGGAGAAATAAAATCCTTTATGGACAAGCAATTTCTGAGAGATGTCATCACCACCAGGCCTGCCCTACAAGAGCTCCTGAAAGAAGCACTAAACGTGGAAAGGAACAGTCAGTATCAGCCACTGCAGAAACATACTAAATTGTAAAGACTATCGACACTATGAAGAAACTGCATCAACTAACGGGCAAAATAACCAGCTAGCATCAAAATGGCAGGATCAAATTCACACATAAAAATATACACTTTAAATGTAAATGGGCTAAATGGCCCAATCAAAAGACACAGACTGGCAAACTGGATAAAGAGTCAAGACCCATTGGTGTGCTATATTCAGGAGATCCATCTGACCTGTAAAGACACAAATACACTCAAAATAAAGGAAGATTTACCAAGCAAAAGAAAAACAAAACAAGTAAAGGTTGCAATCCTAGTCTCTTATAAAATAGATTTTAAACCAACAAAGATCAAAAGAGACCAAGAAGAACATTACATAATGGTAAAGGGATAAATGCAACAAGAAGAGCTAACTATCCTAAGTATATATGCACCCAATACAGGAGAATCCAGATACATAAAGCAAATTCTGAATGACTACAAAGAGACTTAGACTTCCATACAATAATAATGGGAGACTTTAACAACCCATTGTCAATATTAGACAGATTAACGAGACATAAAATTAACAAGAACATCCAGGGCTTGAACTCAGATCTGGACCAAGCAGACCTAATAGACATCTACAGAACTCTCCACCCCAAATCCACAGAATTTACATTCTTTTCAGTATATCACACTCTAAAATTGACCACATAATTGGAAGCAAATCACTCCTCAGCAAATGCAAAAGAACAGAAATCATAACAAACAGTCTCTAAGATAGTGCAATCAAATTAGAACTCAGGATTAAGAAACCACTCAAAATGGCACAACTACATAGAAACTGAACAATCTGCCCCTGAATGACTACTGGATAAATAACAAAACGAAGGCAGAAATAAAGATGCTCTTCAAAACCAATGAGAACAAAGACACAACGTACCAGAATCTCTGGGACACATCTAAGGCAGTGTCTAGAGGAAAATTTATAGCACTAAATGCCCACCAGAGAAGCAAGGAAACATATAAAATCGACGCCCTAATGTCATGATTAAAAGAACTAAAGGAGCAAGATCAAACAAATTCAAAAGCTAGCAGAAGGCAAGAAAATAACTAAAGCAGAGCTGAAGGAAATAGAGATATAAAAAACTTCAAAAAAAAGAAAAAAAATCAATGAATCCAGGAACCAATTTTTTGAAAAGTTCAACAAAATAGACTGCTAGCCAGATTAATAAAAAATAAAAGAGAGAAGAATCAAACAGATGCAATAAAAAACAATGAAGAGGATATCACCATTAATTCCACAGAAATACAAACTATCATCAGAGATTACTATAAACAACTCTATGTACATAAACCAGTAAACCTGGAAGAAATGGATAAATTCCTGGACACTTGCATGCTCCCAAGCCTAAACCAGGAAGAGGTTGAAACCCTGAATAGGCCAATGACAAGGGCAGAAATTGAGGCAGCAGTTAATAGCCTAACAACCAAAAAAAAAAAAAAAAAAAAAAAAGCCCAGGTACAGACGTGTTCACAGACGAATTCTACCATACGTACAAAGAGGAGCTGGTATCACTCCTTCTGAAACTATTCTGAACAATACAAAAAGAGGGAATCCTTCCCAAATCATTTTATGAGAGCAACATCATCCTGATACCAAAACCCAGCAGAGACTCAACAAAAAAATAAAACTTCAGGCCAGTATGATGAACATAGATGCAAAAATCTTCAATAAAATACTGGCAAACTGACTGCAACAGCACATCAAAAAGCTTATCCATTATCCATCACGATCAAGTAGGCTTTATCCTGGGGATTCAAGGTTGGTTCAACATATGCAAATATAAACATAATCCACCACATAAACAGAACCAAAGACAGAAAACACATAATTATCTCAATAGATGCAGAGAAAACTTTTGACAAAATTCAACAGACTTTTATGCTAAAAACTCTCAATAAACTAGGCATTGGTGGAATGTATCTCAAAATAATAAGAGCTACTTTTGACAAACCCACAGCCAATATCATACTGAATGAACAAAAACTGGAAGCATTCCCTTTGAAAACTGGCACAAGGATGCCTTCTCTTACCACTCCTATTCAACATAGTATTGGAAGTTCTGGACAGGGCAATCAGGCAAGAAAATGAAATAAATGGTATTCAATTAGAAAAAGAGGAAGTCAAATTGTCTCTGTCTGCAGATGACATGATTGTATATTTACAAGACCTTATCGTCTCAGACCAAAATCTCCTTAAGCTGATAAACAACTTAAGAAAAGTTTCAGAATACAAAATCAATGTGCAAAATTCACAGCATTTCTATACACCAAAAACAGACAGACAGAGAATCAAATCATGAGTGAACTCCCATTCACAATAGCTACAAAGATAATAAAATACCTAGGAATACAACTAATAAGGGATGTGAAGAACCTATTCAAGGAGAACTCCAAACCACTGCTCAAGGAAATAAGAGAGGACACAGATGGAAAAACCTTCCATGCTTACGGTTAGGAAGAATCAATATCGTGAAAATGGCCATACTGCCCAAAGTAATTTATAGATTCAGTGCTATCCCCATCAAGTTCTACCATTGACTTTCTTCACAGAATTGGAAAAAAACACCTTAAACTTCATATGAAACCAAAAAAGAGCCCGTAATGCCACTAAGGAAAAAAAACAAAACAAAACAAAAAACAAACAAAAAAAAAAAGAAAACAATAAACTTGGAGGCATTGTGCTATCTGACTTAAAACTATACTACAAGGCTAAAGTAATCAAAACAGCATGTTACTGGTACCAAAACAGAGATAGAGACCAATAGAACAGAACAGAGGTCTCAGAAATAATACCACACATCTACAACCATCTCATCTTTGATAAACCTGATAAACACAAGCAATGGGGAAAGGATTCCCTATTTAATAAATAGTGTTGAGAAAACTGGCTAGCCATATGCAGAAAGCTGAAACTGGACTCTTGCCTTACACTTTATACAATAATTGACTCCAGATGGATTAAAGGTTTAAACATAAGACCTAACACCATAAAAATCCTAGAAGAAAACCTAGGGAATATCATTGAGAACATGGGCATGGGCAAGGACTTCATGACTAAAACACCAAAAGCAATAGCAATGAAAGCCAAAATGCACAAATGGGATCTAATTAAATCAAAGAGCTTCTGCACAGCAAAGAAATTATCATTAGAGTGAACCAGCAACAAACAATGGGAAAAAAATTTTGCAATCTACCTATCTGACAAAGGACTAATATCCAGTATTATTTTTTTTCTTGTAAATTAAATTTACAAGGAAAAAAAAGCAACCCCATCAAAAAGTGGGCTAAGGATATGAACAGACATGTCTAAAAAGAAGACATTTATGTAGCCAACAAACATGTAAAAAAGCTCATCACTGGTCATTAGAGAAATTCAAATCAAAACCACAATGAGATTCCATCTTATGCCAGTTAGAACAGTGATCATTAAAAAATCAGGAGACAACAGATGCTGGAGAGGATGTGGATAAATAGGAATGCTTTTACACTGTTGGTGGGAATGTAAATTAGTGCAACCATTATGGAAGACAGTGTGGCAATTCCTCAAGGATCTACAACTAGAAACACCATTTGACCCAGCAATCCCATTACTGGGTATATACCCAAAGAATTATAAATCTTTCTATTATAAAGACACATGCACACGTACGTTTATTGTGGCATTGTTGACAAAAGCAAAGACTCTGAACCAACCCAAACACCCATCAATGATAGACTGGATAAAGAAAATGACACTTGTACACCATGGTAAACCATGCAGCCATAAAAAAGGAAGAGTTCGTGTCCTTTGCAGGGATGTGGATAAAGCTGGAAACCATCATTCTCAGCAAACTGACACAAGAATAGGAAACCAAACACCACATATTCTCACTCATAAGTGAGTGTTGAACAATGAGAACAAATGGACACAGGGAGGGGAACATTACATACTGGGGCCTGTTAGGGGGATGGGGGGGCTAGGGGAGGGATAGCATTAGGAGAAATACCTAATGTAGATAATGGGTGATGGATACAGCAAACCACCATGGCATGTGTATACTATGTAACAAACCTGCACGTTCTGCACATGTACCCCAGAACTTAAAAGTGTAATAAATAAATTTTAAAAAATAATTTACAAAAAAAAACATCGGGTCAGAGAAAAAAGTGTTTATGTTAACCTTCCAGGAAATTTACATATAAAACTGTCAAACTCCAGGCATTTAAGTGCTTATTTATCTAGTGTTACTGAAGTGCTAAGGAGCAGTACTCGACAAGAAATCTTTCCACAAATATTCATATCTATGCTATACATGAATATATGTGAATATGCCAAAGACAGTATTAAAAACATCCAACTATTATAGCCCCAGACAGACTGATTAGAATAAATGTGGGTTACAAACCACTGATTAGGCCACCTTCTTTTTAGGCTCAACATTGATGATGAACTAACAGAATGGACAAGAGCTAATAAATTTCCTGGACACTTGGTATGTGCTGGGAACTCTTCTAGTACCTTTATCAGTATTAATTGCTTTAATTTTACCAATATCCTAAGATTTAAGCACTATTATCCTCACTGTAGAGCTGAAGAGTTAAGCACAGAGAGGTTAACAAACTGTACCCAGGTCATATAGCTCATAAGTGGCAGAACTGGGATGCAAACAGAAATCGCCTGATACTAAGTTTTAATCTTAATCATTATGCCCAACACCCTCTCACCTAAAGCTTTTTTTTCCATTTCTGACCTAACATTTTGGCTTTGAATTTTCTAATTTAGTAGAATCCAAAAGGAATTTAAAAATCACTATTTATACCCTTAGTATACAGAACTTGATTTTTGGTTTAAAGTACTTATTACTAAGCCTAATAAAAATAATCAAGGAGTTGGCGACAGTTAGTTAACTAAAAATAAAATCTGTAGACTAAACTTTACCTACTATAAAAAATTATATAAAAAGTGGAATTTCTCCAAATTGTTTTATCAATATGTAAAATAAATATTATTCCAAATTTCAAATTCACAGGTCTTTGTATTGTTTTGCCACATTCAACATTCACACAAATAGATTCAAAACCAGGCATGGTGGCTCAATGCCTGTAATCCCAGGACTTTGAGAGGCAGAGGCAGGTGGATCATGAGGTCAGGAGTTCCAACATCAGCCTGGCCATCATGGTGAAACCTCATCTCTACTAAAGACACAAAAAATTAGCCAGATGTGGTGGCACACACCTGTAATCCCAGCTACTTGGGAGGATAAGGCAGGAGAATCACTTCAACTGGGAGGCAGAGGTTGCAGTGATGGGCTGAGATCATGTCATTGCACTCCAGCCTAGGCAAGAGTCCATTAAAAAAAAAAGATTCTGCAGGGGATGTGGTGAGAGTTTGAGACCAGGCTGGCCTCATGACAAAACCCTTTCTCTACTAAACATAGAAAACTTAGCTGGGCGTGGTGGTGTGTACCTGTAATCCCAGCTACCTGGGAGGCTGATGCAAAAGAATCACTCAAATCTGGGAGGCAGAAGTCACAGTGAGCCAAGATCGGGCCACTTCACTCCAGCCTGGGTGACAGAGCAAAACTCTGTCAAAAAAAAGATTCTGCATAGAAACATAAGTTGTGCTATAAGTATATCATAGAAAAATAAATTTAAAATTCTTCATTTACCATTAACTCTATTTAGAATTTAATTTCTAAAATACACTTTTTACAAATTTTCTATTTGCCATGCATTTTGTAAGAATAAAACTTTTTTTTTATGAAGAAAAACAAAGCTAACATATATAATCTTTTCACCTGTTAACAGTGTATATCTATTCTCTTAACTAGCCTGAAAGTTATAATGATAAGCAAATTCTTCGGTTAAAACCAATTTTTCAGTGCATTAAAGAATACCAACTTTCTCAGTAGAACCTACAAAGTACCATGTAAAATGACAAGGCATGAAGACAACAGTGAGAAAACTGTAGTCATAACACAAAAAAAGAAGAAAGGCTGTGATGCATATATAGTTGGAATACACATAATAACACAAACAAAGAAAAAAACAGAGAATTTGTGTTTAAATTCAACAAGTCAGCTTTGCAGCCTGAAAATAAATGTCCTCTCCACTTGATGAATAAATGTTATTTCTTCACCATTGCTATTTTCCATCTCTGACTTGAAGTTACAAACTAACTCCAGTAAATATTTATGACTTATAAAACATATTTTACTCAGAATAACTGTCATGATTGTTTGCTATATTTATATGTAAAAACATCCTTGTGACTTATGAAGTCTCCCAAGTACTTACCAAAGCAACTTGTCTCACTCAATAGATTTATTTATATCAATTATAAAAAGTGAAAGAAACAGTAACTATAGAAAATTAGGCTTATAAAGGTTTCTCCAATAAAACAAAATAAAATGTTTAAACAAAATATAATAATACACTAATTTTAGAATTACATCTAAAAATTATTTTGTGTGTACTCTCAAATTTTATAAAAATCATTCTTAGAATCCCTCACCAGTTCACATAATAAGTACTTTATAAACTATAAAAGCAGAAAAGTATGGGTCTAGCATGAGTACCAAACAAGAAAAAACAGAGAATGTGCATAGGGAGATCCTGAACCACAAGCCCTAACATTTTTCAGCAATGAATTCAATGCAATGCACAAAGTTTATTTGTTTTCAACATGTTTGAGGTTTTTTGGTTTCTGGTAAGCCAGTCACCTTATTTTTGTTGTTTCAGTATTGCTTTTTTCTTCTGAAAACAGATAAAAACTCATACTCACACAAACACACTTACTTCATAATTTTCTTACACCTAAGCTAAATCTTTAGAGTAATATAAGTAAATATTTAACTCTATGTAAATCAAAACTAAAATTCTGTGTTTGCAGGCCTAGAGGAAACATGTTCAAAGAAAACTACATGCCAAATTTTAAAAATATGCAGGACTTAGAAATGTATTTATACTTAGAAAAGTAATTATTTATACTTCTATATAAATTTTATAATAAAAATGACTCCGTAGTCAAGAACAATTATTTAAAAATACTTTGTTATTTGTAAACATTAAAAGTATTTTAAAATTTAGTATCTTAGTTATTTTACTAATCAAATTGTACTAAAAGAGTACATGCTAGAAGTGATGAATACCTTATTTATCCTGATGTAATTATTACACATTATATGCCTGTACCAAAATATGCTATAGATGGTATAAATATATACACATACTGTAGTAAATACAAAAATTAAAAAGAATAAATTCAAGTAAGAATAAAAGGATAAAAATGTAATCTATGGGAAAAATATTTTTTTTTCCCTCTCTCCTCACTGGTTCTGGGAAAAATATTTTTTAACTTATTTGCAGTTTGAAGCCACTGGCAGAAGAGATTGCTAGAGGTGTTTACCAAGTAATGTATTGTTACCATATTTTACCTACACCCTTGAGAAAGGTGTAGGTATGTTAAAGTAAGTGAAATAATAATGCTTCATTGAATGCACAAGTCTTTTTTTTTTTTTTTTTGAAATGGAATTTCGCTGTTGTTGCCCAGGCTGGAGTGCAATGGTGTGATCTCAGCTCACTGCAACCTCTGCCTCCTGGGTTCAAGTGATTCTCCTGCCTCAATCTCCTGAGTATCTAGGGTTACAGCCACCCACCATCCTGCTGAGCTAGTTTTTTGTATATTTAGTAGAGATGGGGTTTCACCATGCTGGCCAGGTTGATCTCAAACTCCTGGCCTCAAGTGATCAGCCCTCCTCAGCCTCCGAAAGGGATTACAGGCATGAGCCACCGCACCAGATAGAATGCATAATACTCTTAATGTGATAAAAGAAAATAATAAAAATTAAGTCCACACATAATCTAAGTAAAATCAGCAAAATTATATACTACTATTTTAATTAATTTAAATTTACATTTAACTAAATTTAAAAATGCTTTTCTCTCATGATAACATGAAAGAATATTACTCTGGACAACTACCTCATACATTGCTGAGTAAGTTAACCACAAAGAGCCTCTCCATAGATTTTTATCATGCATCTTACATTTCAATGTCCTTACTCTTTTATAGGTCATAATTCTCACCTAATAAGAAAGTACCATTCATATCTCTGATGTAGCAATAGTTCATCACATTCTTTCACAGGTGAATGCAATAGAAATAAAGAAACAGCATGAAGGAATCAGAGTTGAACTATATCATTATTTACTTTTTTAAAGTTTCATAATTTCATCAAAAAAGTATATTTAAATGTAATTATAACTTATCAAAAAAACTTCTCATTTTAAAGTTATATAAAATCAATGTACTTAACAACTGTAGTTTTGGATTATGTTCTATACTCAGCACTCTGATTTAGTTTAATGTCTGAAGTATTAGTACCTTAGATATTTCTAGTGTTAATTCTCTGATTCTTATACAAACTCAATTTGAATTAAAATTTTTTTCTACTTATTGCATCTGCAAAAATATATTTTAGTATGAACTCTCTGGTGTTTTCTATAGTTTTTGCAAAAAATGTTTTTCCAAATTCACTACATTTGCTGAATTCCCCAATATAAATTCCCTAATGTTGAACAAAGTTTGAGCAACTGCTTCAGGGTTATTCTCTAGTACAACCTGTGTACAGTAAGATGTGATACAAGTAAAAGTACTATAAATCTCTTTATATTTGTAATGTTTATGTTCCGAATAAACTCTTCTTCACTCTAAAGGCTTATATTTCTGAAGATCATCTGACAGTAATTGCATTTAAAATACTTTTATTAAGTATGAATTCTCTGATGTTGAATAATATGTGAGTAGATATTAATGACTTTTCTACATTCTTTATATTTGTACACCATTTCTCAACTATAAATAAGATGTGAACATTGGTTAAGAGTTTAGCTATATTCTTTACACTTGGGAGTTTTCTCCAGTATATTTTACCTGCAATCAAGCGTGAAAACCATTTAAAAGCTTTTTCATATTCTTTATATTTCTAGAGTTTTGAACTAGTATAATTTTTTTATGTTTAGAGAAGTTTGAGGTGTTCTTAAAAGCACTGACATCATTCATAATTGTAGAGTTTCTCTCCAGTATGAAACATTTATATCTGTTAAAAATTGAGGACTTGTTAAGAGCTTTGTGACACTTTTCACACTTGTAGGATTTCTATCCAGTATAAATTATGTGTAATAAGGGTTGAGGACTTTTAAAGGCTTTGTCACATTCTTCAAATTTGTAATAATTATCTTCCACATGAATTCTTGGGTTTAATGAGAGTTGAGAACTGGGTAAAGACTACAGGCCACATTAATCACATTTGAAGAGTTTCTTTCCAGTATGAATTCTTTTGTGCTTAGTAAATGTTCAGGATTTGTCAAAAGTAGGATTTCTCTCTTATTATGAATTCCTTTATGTTTAGCAAGGATTGAGGAATAGTTAAAAGCTTTGACACATTTTTCACATTTGTAGGGTTTTTCTCCAATGTGGATTATGTTGAATAAGGTTTGAGGAATGGTTACAAGCTTTGCCACATTCTTCACATTTGTTGGGGTTCTCTGCACCATAAATTCTCTTATATACAGTAAAGTTTGATAAATAATTAAAAGTTTTGTCACATTCTTCACATTTCTAGGGTTTCTCTCTGGTATGAATTATCTTATGTTGAGTAAGTTTTGAGGTACGTTTAAAAGCTTTGCCACATTCTTTACATTTGTATGGTTTCTTTCCAGTATGAATTATCTTATGTTGAGTAAAAGTAGAGGGCTCTTTAAAGGTTTTGCCACACTCTTTACATTTGTACGGTTTCTGTCCAGTGTGAGTTCTCTTATGTTTACAATGGTTTGAGAAATCATAAAAGGCTTTCCCACACTCTTCACATTTGTAGGGTTTCTCTCCAGTGTGAATTCTCTTATGTTTAGTAAGAGCTGAGGACCAGTTAAAGGCCTTGCCGCATTCATCACATTTGTAGGGCTTCTCTCCAGTATGAATTCTTTTATGTTCAGTAAGGTATGCAGACCGGTTAAAGGCTTTCCCACACTCTTCACATTTGTTGGGTTTCTCTCCGGTATGAATTATCTTATGTTGAGTAAATGTAGAGGGATGTTTAAAGGCTTTGCCACATTCTTTACATTTGTAGAGTTTCTGTCCAGTGTGAGTTCTCTTATGTTTACAAAGGCTTGAGGAATCATAAAAGGCTTTTCCACACTCTTTACATTTGTAGGGTTTCTCTCCAGTATGAATTCTCTTATGTTTAGTAAGAGTTGAGGACCAGTTAAAGACTTTGCGGCATTCATCACATTTGTAGGGCTTCTCTCTAGTATGAATTCTCTTATGTTCAGTAAGGTATGAAGGCCGGTTAAAGGCTTTCCCACACTCTTCACATTTGTAGGGTTTCTCTCCAGTATGAATTATCTTGTGTTGAGTAAGGTTTGAGGACCAGTTAAAGGCTTTGCCACATTCTTCACATTTGTGGGAATCATTTCTAATATGAATTTTCTTATGTCTAGTTAGTTGTGAAAGCAGGCAAAATGACTTACCACATTCTTTACATTTGAAAGTTTTCTTTTCATTATGTCTTATCTTATGTCTTTCTGAGTTTAAAAATTTATAATAGCCTTTTACATATTTATCACATTGATATATTTTGCTCTGGGTAGTTATCAGACATCGGTTAAGTCCATTATAACCTCCTTTGCACACTTTATACTCATTCACACTTTCACAGCCTTTTCTTACTTGTAAATTCTCATGTCCACATTTATCACATCTCCTCAGTAAGACTTTTTGGAAAAAAACTTTTATGCCTTCCTCTAGCCAAAGGTCTTCAGCAAAATGAGAACACATAACTAAAAGAAAACAACAAATTATTCCACTTACTAGACTCAGGTAAATATATTTTTACAAATATAACCTATAAACTGTATCAACTACATAAGCAAGGTGGCATAGCAAAATACCACAGGCTCTAATTTATTCATAAACATACAAATGTACAAAACTATACTGACCACAATATACTTTTGGAAAATTTATAAATGAGCTGTGAAGTGCCCCAGGTGAACACAATGTAAAAAGCAACACAGGATAAAAAGAAGTATCTGTTAAATCAACCTGACACAGTAGTTCCTTCACCCCAATAAGTATAACATAGTGCCTGTGGAAGTAAATTGCCAACTCTTTGTTTCTATTTAAAAGACAGGAAAAATATTGGTACATATATTTATTATGTCTGGCTCTTTGAGGTCTTTCAAGACACTGGTTTCAGTCTCCCATCAAATGAAATGCTGGAAAAAAAAAAGAGTATACTTTGGAATAAGAATCTGAAACTGCTGACACCAAAGGTAAATGTTACAGCAGTAGAGACTGCAGTACCAAAGACAGGGAACAAGTGTAGCAAGTGATTAATAACTAGTAACAAGAAATGCAAATAAACTTTTTAAACTAGAAAATAAAGAAAATATTTCAGACAAGACACATTCTAAGAACATGTTTGTAAGGCTCCCAGAATGTCTAGTCATAACAACTGGTTTCAGACTGTGCCAGGACAAAGCTACATTATAAAGGTTGTGATAGGTAACTTTATATATATATATATATCTCCAAGTCTTAGTCAAAGATTACAATATATACAAAATTTTAGGGCAACATGACCCCATCAAAAAAAAATTATGAAATTTTCAGAAAGCAATTATTATAAAGTAAAAATGTACAGATTAATTTTAGAAATTTTAAATAAGTTGAATAATGAGTAAAAGGAGCACAGACAACTGTTTAAAATCAGAAAAATGAGAATAACAGCAAAAATATTAAAAATATTTTTTAAATAGTAATTGTGGAAGCAAAAAATACAAAAAGAGATAACTAACCAATTCTTAAAAAAAAGTACAAAAATAAAGAAGTTCAACAAACTAAAACAAACACACAAGATATTTATAAGCATAAACTTATACACTAAACAGTGAATTTTTCAAAAGAAAATTTTGTAGGCCTGAAGAAAACTGTGTCATATTGTCAAAGTCCTGAAGAATAATAGCTGTCAAGTGAGAATAATCATCAGCAAAAATGTCCTACCAAATAATAATAAAAAGACCTTCCAAAATAACCAAATCCTGAGACAGTATATTGACACAGCATATGGCCGATATATCAAAAAAGATGATGAAAAAAGTTTCTTCCACTGAAAATAACATGATGCAAGAAAACAATACATAATCATATAAAAATACTTAAGTTCCTGGGAAACATACATACACAAAAATAGAATTCTGTAGTATTATCATAATGGACAGATAACAATTATTCTCTAAAATTTGAAAAATAAAAGTACAGAAATTATTGTAAATATTTGTTAATAAATATACAACTTAAAAGGATATAATCAGTAACATCAATAAAAAAGTTGAGGGCAGACATAATGAGGGACAATTTTTGTAAGTAACTGAAGTTCATTTTCCACCAGACCAAACATATACTGTTTTATCTTTCAGAGGTTTTATGCAATCCCCAAGGTATCACAAAGAAAATATTTGTATAAATATCCAAAAGAAAATAAGAAATAACTGAAAGCATATCAATACAACAATGAAACAGACACAAAAGACAGAAAGAAAATGAGGATTCCTTAGCAAGCAGACTCAGATGGAGATCCAAAAAGAAAAAAAAGAAAGAAAATGAGGGATAAATATATAAGAATCAAAATAATTAATAAAATAACATTAGGAAGGATTTGTCTTCCAGAAAATTATTTACATATATATATAATTAACTTTCTAATCAAGAGACATACCTTCAATAAAGATATTTATTAAAAAAAAATTAAAACTCAAGACCTGATTTGCCTTTCTACAAGAGTCAGTTAAGAAGCAATAATTTAAAAAGCCTGAAAGTGGCAAGACTGAAGTAGGCATTTTATCTAAATGTTAACCAAATGAGAGCAGAAAAGGTATTATAGAATATTATAGGTATAAAGAATATTATACAAGCTACATTTTAAATCTAAAACTGTAATATTATATAAAATGTATGTGAAGATAAAACTCCAAAAAGACAAAGAAGGACATTAAGCAATAATAGATTCATTCACTGGGAACTTATGAAAAATTTGTGTGTGTGTGTGTGTGTGTGTGTGTGTGTATCTCATATTAGGGTTTCAAATTTGTAAGGTAAATATTGATATCATTGAAGAAATACACAGAAAGCAACATTATTATAGTAGGATATTTTGATATCTCACTTTCTCTGATAATAAAACAAGAGAATATTAGTAACAGTGAACTTGAAGGCAGTATAAAACAAATATTTCTAACAGAGATATAGAGTAGTTCTCAACATCAAAAAACATACCCTTTGCAATAGCTCATACAACATTCTTTTTGATAGACCACCTGTTAGGTCAAAAAATAAATCTTAACAAATGTTTTAAAATTAAAATTTTGAGCCAGGTGTGGTGGCTGATGCCTGTAATCCCAGCACTTTGGGAGGCAGAGATGGGAAGATCACCTGAGGTAAGGAGTTCAAGACCAGCCTGGTCAACATGGTGAAACCCCGTCTCTACTAAAAACACAAAATTAGCCAGGTGTGGTGATGAATACTGTGATCTCAGCTACCTGGAGGCTGAGGCAGGAGAATCACTTGGACCTGGGAGGCGGAGGTTGCAGGGAGCCAAGATTGTGCCACTGCACTCCAGCCTGGGAGATACAACAGGACTCCAACTCAAAAAAAAAAAAAAAAAGAAAAAAAAAATTTGGCCACACACACACAGTTGCTCATGCCTCCATTGCCAGCAGTTTGGGAGGCCAAGGCAAGTGGATCACCTGAGGTCAGAAGTTTGAGACTAACCTGGCCAACATGGTGAAACCCTGTCTCTACTAAAAATACAAAAATTATCTGAGCCTGGTAGCATGTGCCTATAATTCCAGCTACTCAGCAGGCTAAGGCACGAGAATCGCTTGAACCCAGGAGGTGAAATTTGCAGTGAGCCAAGATATGCCGCTTCACCGCAGCCCGGGCAACAGAGTAAGAAAGACTCTGTCTTTGTTAGCAAACAAACAAATCTTAAATTTTCTGGATTACTTTCTATGAACAAAATGGAATAATAATATAAAGCAATAATGGAAAAAATGGAAAAATTCACATTTATATAGAAATTAAACAATACACCCAACCATGCTCTTGTTCAAAGGTTAAAATAATTAACATTGTAAAAATGTTTATACAGTTTAATGTAATCTACATAAATATTATAAAGGCAAACATAGAGATAATTATATTGGCAATAGATGTATGGCTGATTCATATTCGATTTTGCTCCACACTGTCTTAAATTGTTCAGAACTAAATATCATCATAAACAAATACAAGCTAAAAACTCAAAACACAATTAACTGGTATGAGGTGGCATGTTCTAAAACATATAACACAAAAATTTTAAATTGCAAAACAAATTTAAAACATAGAATATAAAACTTATTGGACAGCATCAAGTAGATCAATATATTCATGAACAAAATCTTGGAAGAAGACTATAGAGAAAAAATAATACCGAGTTTACTTGAAAACAAAAAAGACTAAGTACTTCCCAAATTTATTAAAAAAAGACCAATAATACTTGACTTGAAATTATTTTACTTCAAAAAAGGATAAAAATAAAGACTTTCCAAAATAAAAGATTAGAGCGTTCAATCACAACTAGCACTGTCCTGCAAAAAAATGCTACATAATGGCGAGGCACAGTGGCTCATGTCTGCAATCCCACAGTTTTAGGGGGTTCAGGCAAGTCAAATCACTTGAGATCAGGAGTTCAAGAACATCTGGAGCAACACAGTGAGACTTTACATATATATAAAAGAAAAGAAATGCTAAAACAAGTCTATTACGTTAAAAAATAAAATTCTACACAGCATCATGACATTGTAAATATAAAGCTCTCCACTAAATGTAAATATACAGATACACATAAAATTATTTACTATAATGTGCATAAAATCCCTAAATTTCTTCTATAGAATATGAAAAACAAATATAAATCTGCATAAATCTGTTATGTTATAAAATGTAAAATAATTTATAACAAAAATTTATAATCAGTTGAACTTCTTATGAGATTAAAATACGTTTTAACTTTATTTTATGTAATCTTCATTTTTCAAGATGATTATGAAGATTTTATAAAGTATACTAAACAAAATAAAAAAATAGTTAAAATATGTCACTACAAAATTAAAATACACAAAATTTAAGGCAGTAAAACAGGAAATGAGAAAAAGCATATCTATAAGAAGCACATATAATACTAACAAAAATGGTAATAGAAACATTTCTTTTTTTTTTTTTAAAGATGGGGTTTCACCATGTTGGTCAGGCTGGTCTTGAACTCCCGGCCTCAGGTGATCCGCCCGCCTTGGCCTCCAAAGTGCTTGGATTAATTTTTTTTTAAATGTAACCCCAGGACTTTAGGAGGCCAAGGTAGGCTGATCACTTGATCTCAGAAGGTCAACATCTCAAAGTGGGGAACATGGCAAAACTATGTCTTTACAAAAAAATACAAAAAAACTAGCTGGGTGTGATGGCACATATTTGTAACCCAGCTACTTGAGAGGCTGAAATGAGAGGATCATCAGAGTTTGGGAGGTTAAGGCTGCAGTGAGTGATGATCAAAATATTGCAAACCAGCCTGGCTGTCAGAGTGAGAACTTGTCTCAAAATTTAAAAATATGTATATATATATATATATTATATATATTTATTATATATATATTAAATATATATTTTTTAAAAAAATTAAATGTCTAATTGACTTAAGAAAAACAGCATTAATATGCTGCCTACAAGAGATTTATTTTAGTATTTAGTCAAATAGGCTGACAGTAACAGAATAAAAAAAAAAATCTATATTCCATGCAAACAGTAACTACAATTGGGTGAGGTAGTCATAATTAAAGTAGACATAATATGTCTTAAGTCAAGTACCAGCATGAGATAAAGACTGATATTATATAATGGTAAAATGGGTCAATTTACTATGAATCTGTAACTGATGTCTATCCATACATACATGTATCTATCTGTATACATACAGATAGATACGTGTATATATAACATATATATGTTCACATACAGGTATCTGTATAGGGCCAGGCATGGTGGCTTATGTCTTTTAATTCCAGAATTTTGGGAGGCCAAGGAGGGTGGATCACTTAAGGTCAGGAGTCCAAGACTAGCCTGGTCAACGTGGTAAAACCTGTCTCGACTAAAAATACAAAAAAAAAAGCAGGGTGCAGTGGCACACATCTGTAATCCCAGCTACTTGGGAGGCTGAGGTGGAAGAATTGTTTGAACTTGGGAGATGGAGGTTGTAGTGAGCTGAGATCATGCCACTGTACGCCAGCCTGGGCAACAAAGCAAGACTCCATCTCAAAACAAAACAAAAAAAAAATCTGTATAGATATATAATTAATATAATACTTGTTCTATCTATCTATGTATATATCAGGGCTCCAAAATACATGAAGCAAATATCTACAAATTGAAGCAGGAAATACACAGCAACATAATTGTAGACATCAAGACCCCATTTTCAATAATAAATAGAAAATTTAGATAAAACAGCAATAAGAAAACAGAGAACTTAGAAAACATTATAGATTGTATTAATTATTTTGCATATACAGGAAGCCTGAGAGTAGATAATTTATAAAGAAAAAACATTTATTTGGCTTACGTTTCAACAGACTGTACAATAAGTCTCAACTGCTTCTGGTGAGGGTTCCAAGAAGCCTACAATCATGGTGGAAGGCAAAGAGTAACTGGGCATATCACATGGTAAGAGACAGAGTAAGTATGAGGTGAAGCAGCCAGGTTCTTTTAATGAACCAGCTCTCTTTTGAATTAATGGAGTATAAAATTTTGATTACAAAGAGGATGGTGTCAACCCACATGTGAGGAATTTTTCCCCAGGAACCAAACACCTCCCACCAGTCTTACATCCAACATTGAGGACTACATGGCAGCATGAAGTCCTCATGCCTATAATCCTAACACTTTGGAAGACTAAAGTAAGAGGATGTCTTGGGACCAAAAGTTTGAGACCAGGCTGGGCAACATAGTGAGACCCTATTCCTGCAAATAACCAACAAATTAGCCAGACATGGTAGTGTATGTCTGTAGTCCCAGCTACTAGGGATGCTGAGGTAAAAGGATCATATGAGCCCTGGAGGTGAAGGCTGCAGTGAGCCAATATCATGCCACTGCACTCCAGCCTGGTGACAGAGTAAGATTCTATCTAAAAACAACAGCAATTACATGTAAGCATACCAAAATTATCCACTGTGTATTTTCTGGCCAAAACCCAATAAAATTAAGAATTAAAAGCAAAAGTAAAACTGGCAAATCCAAAAGTATATAAAACTAAAACAGACTCTTCAACATATTCTTGCTCAGGGGTAAAAAATTTAATTTTTCATGGGTGTCAATACAACCTAGAGTGGTGAACAAATTTAATATAATCTTTATAACAATCCCAATGGCAGTTTTTAACAGAAATAATATGGTTTGGCTGTGTCTCCACCCAAATCTCATCTTGAATTGTTGCTCCCGTAATTCCCATGTGTCATGAGAGAGACCTGGTGAGAGGTAATTAAATCATGAATGTGGGTCTTTCCCATGCTGTTCTTGTGATAGTGAATAAGTTTCAGGAGATATGATGGGTTTATAGAGGGGAGTTCCTCTGCAAACACCCTCTTGCCTTCCACCACGTAAGACATGACTTGCTCCTCTTTTGCCTTGTGCCATCATTGTGAAGCCTCCCCAGCCATGTGAAAATGTGTGCCAATTAAACCTAATTTCTTTATAAATTACACAGTCTTGGGTATGTTCTTATTAGGAGCATGAGAACAGACCAACATAAGAAATATTGTGTAAAAATTTAAACCTTGATTATGAACTATAGCCAGAAACCCATGAAAAAGAACAAGGAGGCATTATACTTTCTGATTTCAAAACATTCTAAAAGGTAAAATAAAAACAATGTGGTACTGACACAAAGACAAATTAAACAGATGAAAGTATAGAAGAGAGAGTGAAGAAATGAACCCTTTTTTATAAGATCAAATAATCTTTCACGAAGTTGCCATAAGTATACAATACAGAAAAGATAATTTCTTCAAAAAATAATGTTGAAAACTGGGTATCAACAGTGATAAAATAAAGCTGAATTATTTCCTTGCACCATATATAAAAAATATTTTAAATAAAATACTTAGACTTATAAAATAATCAATTTTTAGAAATAAATATAGAATAAAACCGTGACATTGGTCTTGACAACATTTTCTTAGACACAACATTAAATGCATCAGCAACAAAGAAAATAATAGAAAAATTTAATTGCACTATACTTCAAAGGTTTTGCACCCAAATAAAATATTCAATAGTGACAATGCCTCATATAAAATGTGTGAAAATATTTGCAAATTACATGATAGGAGTTAATATTCAGAATATATAAATAAGTCAATAACAAAGTTGAATATGTTGATTTAGAAATGGTCAATTGAAATTTTTTAATCAAAAATGTAAACAAAAAAGCATTTAAAAGAACATAGAAAATTACTGTTTTGTAAGGAAATGCTAAAAATCACAATAAAAAACAAAATCACCTCATACCCATTAGATTGACACTATAATTTTTTTTAAATACCAAATCTGTTGATGATGCAATGAAAATGAAACCCATGTTGATTGTTAAAAATCAGGAGTGTAGCTATTATTTTAAAATGTTATAAATTTACCACAAATAATTAAAAATAAAATTATTATAAAATACAGCAATTTCATTTATGAATCTATAATATGCAACACAGGATCTGGAAGATATATTTGAACAATCATGTTTATTGTATTAGTATTCACAAAAGTCAAAAGGCTAAAGCAACCCAGATGTCTTTTAATTTGAAACAAATTTTAAAATGTAACACATAAATAGGATGAAATAATATTCAGCCTTATAGAATCTTGTCACATTTTAAAATAAACTTTGAGAATATTACATCACCTGAAATAAGCCAGTAACAAAATGATGAAGACTATATAATTCCACTAATGAGATATTTTAAGTAGTCACATTCATAAAAACAGAAAGTAAAACAGTGTTTGTCATGGGCTGGAGAGAGGGTAAAATAGGTTGTTGCTATTTAATGGGTATTGGGTTTTAGTTTTACGATATGGAAAATTTCTAGAAGTCTCTTGTATAACAATGTGAATGTACTTCACATTCCTGAAATCTATACCATTTTTTTGAAACAGGGTCTTACGCTATCACCCAAGCTGGATTGCAGTGGCACAACTATGGCTCACTGCAGCCTCAAACTCCCAGGCTCAAGTAATCCTCCCCCATGAATCTCCCAAATAGCTAGGATCGCAGGTTCACACCACCATGATATTTAATTTTTTTTTTTTTTTTTTTTTTGGTAGAGAGAGGGCCTTTATATGTTGCCCAGCCTGGTCTCAACATTTTGGGTTCAAGTGATCTTTCTGTCTTAGTCTCCCCAAATCCTGGTATTGTAGATGTGAGCCACCACCATGCATAGGCCTGAAATAGATTAAAGATGGTAAATTTTAGACTAAGCGCTCACATCAATAATCCCAGCACATTGGGAGGCCAAGGCGGGCAGATCACTTGAGGTCAGGAGTTCGAGACCAGCCTGGCCAACGTGGTGAAACCCCATCTCTACTAAAAACACAAAAATAAACTGGGCATGGTTGTGCACATCTGTAATCCCAGCTACTCAGGAAGCTGAGGCAGGAGAATCACTTGAATCTGGGAGGTGGAAGTTGCAGTGAGCTGAGATTATGTCACTGTACTCTAGCCTGGGCAACAGAGCAAGATTCCATCTCAAAAAAAGATAATAAAGTTTATGTTATATGTTTTTACAGTAATAAATTTTTTAAGAGAAGAACTGAAAAAAATACAGAATTATAAATCCTTTCAAAAATTACTTCAAATCACAGAAGTGTTTTTCTCACACACAAAAAATATATATTCATCATTAAACACATGGTAAAAATAAGACTATTTCCATGTTGGATAAAGCAACCACTAAAAATCAACTAAAGGCCAGGTGCAGTGGCTCAGGCCTGTAATCCCAACACTTCAGGAGGATGAGGTGGGCAGATTACCTGAGGTGAGGAGTTCAAGACCAGCCTGACCAATCTGGTGAAACCCCATCTCTACTAAAAACACAAAACTTAGCTGAGGGTCGTTGCAGGCATCTGTAGTCCCAGCTACTCAGGAGGCTGAGACAGAAGAATTGTGTGAACCCAGGCAGTGGAGGTTGCAGTGAGCCAAGATGGTGCCACTGCACTCCAGCCTGGGTCACAGAGCAAGACTCCATCTCAAAAAAAAAAATCAGCTAAAAAATATATACATGATAAGTAATAATGAAAATTGGGATATTTATAGATAAAAACATGTATATACATAATCTGATCGTGATAGACATATGAATGGTTTATCTCTTAATTAAAGCCCATATTGTCTTAAAGTGTACAGGATTGCAAATTGTCTAAAATTATAGTACATAAGTAAAACAAAATAATGAACTGATGTTGAAAAACCTACACTGAAAAAAATACACCAATATGGAACCGCAAAACAATAAGTAAAACATTTACTCATATAATCCAGTATGCAACATTGATGTACCATTAAAAAAAATTGTCTAGGTAACTATAATATTTAACTGTAACAGTGTACTCATGGAAGACAGGTATTTTGAATCATTAACAGCACTGTGTGGCAGTAAAATTTGAGAGAAAACGTGGTGCAATAATAAATAGAAGATTCTAATGAGAAACATTTAATAAATAAGCATTTAAAATAAACTAGAAATAATTTTTATGTTGTATGCTATTCTTTCACAAAATGAAACTGCTGTAATCCAACTTTAGAAGAAAGGAATAGCCTTAAATTGCTAAATTATATATATATGCAATTTTATGTTTTTTATTAAATATAAATATATATATATAATTTAACATATATATAGCAGAATATGGTTAGAGCCTGTGTTACATAAAACAAATATTTGGAAATAAATTATGTTATTATTTAAATATAGACTAGAGAAAGTGGGTAAAAAATATAGAAAATAATTCTGTATTTTCAGTTTTTCTCTTAAAAATTTATTGTTGTAAAAACACATAACATAAATTTTACCATCTTTTTATTGAGATGGAATCTTGCTCTACTGCCCAGGCTAAAGTGCAGTGGCATAATCTCAGCTCACTGTAACCTCCCTGCAGCAAACTTAAATTTTTAAGTAACTATATTAGTAAATATGGAGTGCCTACTAATTATCTAATTTAATTCAAACATAACATGTAAAGTCTAGCTTATTGTTCCTAAATGTCTGAATATAATATTACAGGCAAATTTGAAATAGAAAATAGAAACTAAAAACTTATAGAAAGGGAGACATTAGTAAGATGGAGAAATAAAAGTTCCCCTATTTGCCTATTTCCCCACAGCAAGAAAATTAGTTACCCATTCCTGACAAAAATACCTTTATGAGAGAATCATGGCTCGAACCTGTAATGACAGCTACATGGTACATTAAAGGCTGGAGAATTGCTTCACATCAAGATTTCAAGACCAGCCGGCGTTATCCAGCAAGACCCAAACTCAAACATAAGTGCCTTTGTGATATCTTTTTTTTTTTTTTTTTTTTTTTTCAGATGGAGTTTTGCTCTTGTTGCCCAGGCTGGAGTGCAATGGCATAATCTTGGCTCACCACAATCTCCACCTCCGAGGTTCAAGTGATTCTCCTGCCTCAGTCTCCCAAGTAGCTGGGATTACAGGCAGGTGTCACCAAGTCTGGCTAATTTTTTGCATTTTTAGTAGAGACGAGGTTTCTCTATATTGGTCGGACTGGTCTCAACCTCCTGACCTCAAGTGATCTGCCCACCTTGGCCTCCCAAAGTGCTGGGAGTATAGGCATGAGCCACTGTGCTCGGACAAAGAGATCTTTAAGATCCAGTGATGAAGTTGGGAGATTCTGCTAAAGCCAAAGAATGAGGAGTGTTTTCTATAGAAGGCAGGCTCTCGTTCTGGTGGCAAACTACAAGACCCCTGGTCTCGGCTATAGAACAGGAAATGGCCTAACACCAGGGCAGACCCAGCAATCTTGTGACCAAGCTACAACCCCTCTCCATTGGAAACTCAGAGATCATCCCATTACCCTGGGGGCCCAATGGAAGAAGATCTTTACCTCCTGAAACTAGTTTATAAAAACCTGAAGAGGTATTTGCTCCTTCAAATTCACAGACACTAAATGCAAAATTACATTGTGTCCACTGTCAGTGCTTCTCTTTTAACTGGAAGTATGTGGCAGAAAAATTAGTCAAAACAATTTTCAAAAAGCCAATGAAACTGAAGACAAGTAAAAATTTGCTGTTTGTAGACTATGTAATCTTATATATAGAAAACCATAAGCAGTGCATTAAAATTTGTCTGCTGGGTGCAGTGGCTCATGCCTATAATCCCAGAACTTTGGGAGGCTGAGGTAAGTGGATCACCCGAGGTCTGGAGTTTGAGACTAGCCTGACGAACATAGAGAAACCTATCTCTACTAAAAATACAAAAAATAAGCTGGGTGTGGTGGTGCATGCCCGTAATCCCAGCTACTTGAGAGGCTGAGGCAGGAGAATCAGGTTGCAGTGAGCTGAGATCACAGCACTGTACTCCAGCCTGGCAACAAGAGCAAAACTCCACCTCAAAAAAAAAAAAAAGTCCAGGCATGGTGCCTCACACCTGTAATCCCAGCACTTTCGGAGGCTAAGGCAGGCAGATCAAGAGGTCAGGAGATCAAGACCATCCTGGCCAACATGGTGAAACCCCATCTCTACTAAAAATACAAAAATTAGCTGGGCCTGGTGGCGCGTGCCTATAATCCCAGTTACTTTGGAAGCTGAGGCAGGAGAATCACTTGAACCAGGGAGTCGGAGGTTGCAGTGAGCCGAGAATGTGCCACTGCACTCCAGCCTGGATTACAGAGAGAGAGACTCCGTCTCAAAAACAAACAAACAAACATAAAAACTCAAACCTTTCTAAATTAATAAATACACTCAGTAAATTAGAAAAACATAAAATTAACATACAAATTATGGTTCACACACTTAAAACAAACTATCTGATAAAATAGACCAAAAAAAAAAAATCTTATTTACAATAGCATTAAAATAACAAGTTTCTGAGAACAAACTTGACCAAGGAGATAAAAAAAAATCTTTACACTGAAAGATGTTAAGATAGTTAGAAAAAGAAATAGAGAAGACACAATTAAATTTTAAAATGCTTTATGTCTATGAGCTGAAAGAATATAAATTCAATAAATATAGATTCAATAAGCTCCCTATAAAAATTCCAGTGTCAAGTTTTTTCACAGTAATAGAAAATACAAAGCTAAAATTTACATGAAACTACAATAAACTTTGAATAGCCAAAGCAATATTGAGGAAAAAGAACAAACCAGAAGGACATCATACTTTATAATTTCAAGCTGTCTTTCAATAATATACTTAATAAAAAAAAAAAGAATGGAATGTGAGGAAAAATTAACAAAAAATTCAATGTAATTGAAACCAATACTCCATTCTTTTCACACGTGATGTAAAAAAAGAACTTAAAAAATAGTTTTATGACAGAGTTTTTGAAAATTATGCAGATATTTGTGTGTCCCTAAAAACAATAAAAAAGCAGTCAGAATGTTCAGTCTGTTCTATGCCATGAAGAGGACTTTGGCTCTCACTGTAAACTTGAAGGAAAATGACTGCAATGAAGTAGAATCTTTAGAGAATTTAAAACCATAAGACAGAAAATATCCCTATGTGAGAGCAAACAAAAAAAAAAAAAAACTCAGGCTTCCAAAAACTACATGAACACAGCTACCCAAATGACATTTTAAGGACTTGATTTCTCCTTGACCTTTGGATCTCTCATCTGTGTCATCTGTTTTTTTTTGCTTTCATTCTCACCTACCTGGGGGTTTGGCTACCAACTCATGTCTCTTTATATTCCAGGGCTCTATTCCTTGCTCCGGACAGGTAATCATGTCTGGCTTAGAGACAATACCTGTTTTATCAAAAAAAAAAAAAAAAAAAAAAAAAAAAAAAAAAAAAAAAAAAGTAACATGTATCTTGCTCATATTCTCCAATTCCAACTTAGTAATATGCTTGTAAGAGGATGTATAGAATATTCTAATACATTTATCCCCAAATACTAATTTATAACAGAAATTTCTAAATATTTAGAAACTATTGTATATTTGTATGTTCTTAATTTCATTACCCAGTACTACTTAATCAAAAAACTGGTGGTTGCAATTAGATTTTACGGTGTGGGCAACAATATTTTGTACCACAAAATTTCTGGAATTACCACTAATCTAGAGTGAGGGATACAGGTCAGCTCAGCAATGCGGAAAGGTCAGCTCAAGATAAAACATCCTGAAGATATTGTTTTTTCTACACTGACAAATCTTTATGATTTTCTTGAAAACAGGGATTTGAAACTCATTTATGCAAAGCATAATTATCAAAAATTACCAAAAAACGTTCTACAAAAAAATCCAGAAATAAAGCCTTTAGGGTATATTAGGAATGGAGTATTGAAGTTATACTCACTCAGAAAGACCAGGTTTCTGTAGTTTTCTAACATAACATCCCTGTATAAGTCCTGCTGTGCAGTGTCCAGGAATTGCCACTCCTCCAGAGAGAATTCTACAGTCACATCCCTAAATGTCAATGGTCCCTGAAAAACACATAGAGACATGCATATATTTACCAAGTTGTCATGGACATAATTTTTAATTTGACTCAAGGTATAATCAGAGAGTACAGAGAACAGGCCAGGTGTGGTGGCTCATGCCTGTAATTCCTACACATTGAAAGGCAGAGGCAGGTGGATCACCTGAGGTTGGGAGTTCGAGACCAGCCTGACCAACATGGAGAAACCCTGTCTCTACTAAAAATACAAAATTAGATGGGTGTAGTGGTGCATGCCTGTAATCCCAGATACTTGGGAGGCTGAGGCAGGAAAATTGCTTGAACTGGAAAATGGAAGTTGTGGTGAGCTGAGATTATGCCACTGCACTCCAGCATGGGCAACAAGAGCAAAACTCCATCTGAAAAAAAAAAAAAAAAGGGGAGAGAGAGAAGAGAGTGACAGTAGAGAGAACAGGTTCTGACTTATAGGAGTGACTGAAATTATCCAAGAATATGATTTTTAACACAGAAATATTCTCTAATGTATTCTCTGACTCTAAAAAACACACCCACAAGTGGCCATGGGCAGAATTTTTAATGTGACTCAAATGAGAGAGTAGAGAACTGGTTCTGACTTCTAGAAGTGACTAAAATTATCTGATAAAATAATTTTCAACATAGAAATATTCTCTAATGTATTCTCTAAAACTCAGAAAATAGAGGGGCACAGAATCCACAACATCAGTGTATATATGCCATTTTTCTGAATAATAAAGCATAAAATTAAGGTCATAAATACAAACGTACATTTTTTAGTGCTATATCTACATCATACAGAATGAATTGTGTATATTTTTCAGATCAAAAAGACATGCTGAATTAGAAGGTACCTCTTAAATTTTAACGTGTACAATAAACTGGGTTTCTTGTAAATGTGCATTATTTTTTTCAGAAGATCTGGAATAAAGTCTGAGTTTCTGAATTTCTAACAAGTTCACCAGTAATGCCAATGTTATTGGCTCAAGAAGAATATTTTATCAAGCATCCAGTAAATAAAAGAGCCTGTGTTTTTCCCAGTATTTCTGAACTGTAAAAAAAGACGAGAGCTTTCACTTGCCAAAGACAGATATATGCAAAGAAAACCTAAGAGGAGCAGCTAACAGATAAAATGTGATGATTTATGCACATCAGTTGCATAAAAATAATTTATAATAAAAAGAAAAATAATTAGCTTTCTAGTAAAAAAAAAAATCTGTCGGAGAGCTCCTTAACCAAGTGAATCATTAATATTAACTGCACTAGGACAGATTTTTATGATATGTTGATGCACAAAAGGACACAGCATCACCACTGTGACATTTTCCCCTGAAGGTAAATAACAGTCTGAATTTAACCATAAAGAACCACCAGTTTTATGCAAAGTTCAAGATACAGATATCTCCCATATTCTGCAATTTTTAATAGTGATTTTAAGTAGTCCTTCTTTAGCACCCTAGAGAGCAGGTATTTTCTAATATTTTTTCATGACTTTCTGGGTAATAAATGCCATCCTCTTTAAAAAAATCCTGTTCTGCATAGAGTTAATGAAGAACACAGATGGAACCTCAACATTACAAGTTTTCCATCTTTACTAAGAACCACATTCTTTTTTCTTTTTATCTTTTTTTTTTTAAGACAGGGTCTCACTGTGTCACCCAGGCTGGAATACAGTGGCGCTATCTTGGCTTACTGCAACCTCTACCTCCCTGGTTCAAGCAGTTCTCTGCCTCAGCCTCCCAAGTAGCTGGAATTACAAGTGCCCATCACCACACCCAGCTAATTTTTGTAATTTTAGTAGAGACAGCATTTCACCATCTTGACCGGGCTGGTCTTCAACTCCTGACTTTGTGATCCACCTGCCTAGCCTCCCAAAATGCTTAGATTACAGGTGTGAGCCACCCACTTTTCTTTCAATAGGAATCTTAAGTAGTCACACCTTCCCAGCCACAAAGGGAACATTTTTAATACTGCAGATCATAAATTCATGATGAGAATTCTGCATGGCATGTAAGAAGCCATGATGTAGAAGGTTCTGGTATATATATTTTAAAAATGTTTTTCAGAGACCCTTGACTATTATAAGAATTTTTAAAAGTAGTTAAAACAGACTCATTGGGAAGGAAAAACACAAGTAGAGAAGTAAAGGTTTGCACATAAAAATGCATGGTATTTCAGAAGGCACAGTGGACACAGCTCTTGATATGAGACACGTTTAGCCGAAAAAAAGCCATTTTTTTCTTTCTCCTCTGGAATTCCTACTCAAATGAAATTTTCTGCACAATTTACAACTGCATCTCGAGAACATGCCTTTAATGGTGTCAGCACCATCTGTTTATCTGCTACCCCACCCACAGGCAGGACCAAGACCTGCAGAAACATTCCATCCATTTCTATCCTTTACACTAGAAGAGATTCAGGAACAATGAGCTGCTCCATGAAGATTAAAAAATAAGTTTCTTCTTTTCTATCCTCAGGTGCCCTCCTCTTGCCATAGACACCAGCAATTTCTGCTACAGTAATGGTAATACGGGCCACACTGCCTTGTCTCTTCCAAACCCAAACATAACAGGCCTTGTGACCACCCTTTAGTGAAAAGGTTTCTACCTTAACTCTCATGAATGTCTTGAACCTTTCATTTTTGATTCTTGCCTCACCCTGGAATTGTATGAGGCATGTAATTAAAACAACAAGTATGATTCCACCTAAAATAATAAATAAAACTTGTGGAAAAAGCACAAGTAAAGATTTTTATGCATGTTGGCCGTATAATCCTAATTAGAGGTCACTTACCATCCAAATAAATTCCAAGTTTTTTTATTTTTTGTTTTTTATCCCCATGTCTCAAGGGAAATAAATACCAAGTTTTTTTGCAGAAATCTATGTATTCTATCAACCATATGATGCTTAAGTCAATCGTTTAAACAGTTGCTATCTTGACTAAAAGTTCACGGATGGTAGAGATCATGAGTGCTTCATTATCCTAATGGCCATATGAGTTGAAAACATTTAGTTTATCTCTTCAAATTTTCAGAACTTCTTGTTTTTCTCCCAAGTACCAGGAATCTGAAGAAACTGTCATCTGGCTACCAACCAGGCATCTCTTGTATAAGGGAAGGAACAAACGCAAGATGAACCACTTCTCTTATACTGAGACAGAAACAAAGTTAACCTCTCTTGTCAGCCTGACACAGTTCTGCTCTGGAAATCCTCAAATGTCTCAAAGATGCCAAGGTGATTCTGAGGATTCCCAGTGACCGTGCACTGATGGGCCAACTCTAAGCCAGAGGGAAGAGCGTTAGGCTGATTCTAAACAGAAAATGAGCTGCTTTGGTAAAACTTCAGAACCTGGATCACCTGTCCTGGTTAGTTAGCTTTTGGGTAAGAGGAAGAACAAAAATGTTACACTCAGGTATCACATTTTACTGGTAGGCATAGCTGTGGTCATGGCTGTGGATACTTTGTAGCCTTGCTCTCTCACTCCTAAAATGCTTGTTTTTACTTACAGATTCTGGTATCAGATTCTATTTACATCAGAATCCTCTCATGTAACTGTAGCAGGTCACTGGACAAGACCTGAAAAGCTCAAAGAGCCACACTCTCAATGGGGGGCTTTAAGATGCTTATGCTGACATCTCACAATGCAGAAAATTCCTCCTGTTAGTTTCCATTACATTTTTAATCCAAAGCCTGGCCTCGTCTTGTGAATCTCAGGCACAGGTCAGCTCTTATGTGCAGATTCTTGGTGAGATCAAACTGACTGCATTCTTGGGTGTTATAGCAAGTGGAGCACAATCAAAGAGATCTTTTCTCATAGAGGCTATGCTAGCACATCATACCCTAAGTAATATTTCTGCCAAAAAAAAAAAAAAAGAGCCAAGGCAACATGGATATAAGTAGACAGTTTATTTGTTCCAACTTTGGGGACTGTAACCTGAGAGCAAAGATTCAAGTTGCCTAGAATCTACACTTTGATTAGCAGCAGTTACAAGAGTATTAGCAAAGGCAAAAGAAGAGGTACAAAAATGTTTGTTAACAACAAATAATTTAGAGAGTCAGAGATCAAGGCAACAAAGTATACAGAGTCATAATCATAACTTTACCTACCTTTCTTATTTATTTACAGAAAGAACATTGATATTGATTGGCTATACATCATAAGGTTTACAGTTTAAGTTAGTGTTCAGTGTTGCATTATTAGTTAAATTGACAGTTACTTTGACTGGCAATTGTGAATGGTTTCAAGAGATGAATACATAGCTCAAAGAGGGGAGAAAGACACAACTGTGTTCTCATTTTAATGTCTGACTTCAGAAACTGAAAGGACTTGCATTCCTCAGATAAAAGTATTTTCCAAATCTTAGACCTAGATTTAGAATTTGGAGCTGCAGATTTAGGCTCTGCATGGGTGGAATAGCAGCAGGTGTTACCTGCACATTTGTGGGCATTTTAGCAAGAGAAAATAAAAGAAAGTGGAGATTGTCATGTCTACATGTTTACTCAATGCACATCTGTTATTCTGATTGGGTTTCTGGGCTCCTTGTTCTGTAAATCAGTTCTAGGTCTGAAGATGCAAGAGTCATTGAAAGAGGTAGAACTGCTGATTGCTGTCCTGTGAAGTTTGTAGAAATCTGGTATATCCTCCCTAGAAGTGACTGTAGTGGCCTATAGATACCAAATAGGCAGACACACAGAAAAGAAAAATTTTCTACAGCCCCAGAGAAACTCCACAATAATAGACAGAAAGAAAATTGCTTTATTATACAATTAAAAGAGAATGTGAAATCCATCATGATCAATCTGCTTAAGAAACTGCAAAGACAGAAAGCTATTCATCATAATTAGTCTATAAGTAGAAAAATGTGCAACGCCATGCCATACATAATTCATTCCAAATTCACTTGGTAATTGAAAAGGCCATCCACGTATGCTACATGGTTATATTAAATGCCATAATGAACTTATCACATCTTCATGACAGGAGGCAGTTTTGTAACTTAAAGCCAGGTGCCTGTTAAAGGTAGGCTTTCGCTCTTTTACAAAAATTGATTAGGGTGCTATTATTTTGGCTTTTTACATTTTAAAACAATGGCTCTCTAATCCATGAGCACTGGGCTATATAGCACTCCTGCTTGCTGTCCCCTGGTCACCAGTGTCCTCTCTTGACTCCTACCATGTGCCACTGAAGCACAACCCACAGCACAGGGCTCACAGGTGGCAGCTCACATCTTATGTGAACCCCAATTGTCACAGCAGCACTCTAGTGCCACATCAGAGAGTGAAGCCTGAGCTGCAGGAGGAGAGCCTGCAGGCCTCCTGGGTAGAATTACACTTTTACAATACTGGGAATGGAAGAAGTGTTTCAGCCTCAGTGTCAATTTATAATGGTGACATGAAAAAATACTGCGGGATTTTCCGTATGAGCCTGGGTAGAGATCACGCTAAGGGTCATGCCTGTGACAGACCACCTCATTCAAAGACACCATGGGATACTCATAAGGCTTCTAAAACAGACACCCAAAGCATTTGAGAGAAAAAGAGCTCTCAGTCTGATCAAGATTATACTGAGATAAATAAAGAAGTTAAAAGTATCTTAAGAAAAACTCAAATTAGACATAAGATTTATCAAGTTAGCCAGATAATATTCCCTTAAAAAGAATTTCTCTCTAAACATCCAAAGTGCACAGCTGCTCTCAGCATCATAAACATGAGCATTATAAAGAAAGGGGGCAAATTCTCAGCAGAATTTTATAAGGTTTCTCTTTCCTCTCTGCTGCTCTCTTATCTCCCAGCCATTGAATGGGGGATGTATGTTGAATGACAACTTCCACCAGCACTTTTTGATGAAGAATTTGAATCTGTTCATATAGTAGAACATATTTGAGCTTGCAACATAGTTAACTCAAGATCTATTATGGTTTCTGGGTGGCCATGCCATCTGTGGCCTGTAATAGCAGCATTCCAAGTTAATGAAATACAAGACACTAAAATTATGCTTACCTAGAGTTATCCCTATTAGACAGACTAATAAGCAAGTCAGACTAATATTTACTGTAACAATTTTGTAGTAAATTTCTTAATGTTAGATATAAATATCTAAGTATATGTAATTTTAATGTACTAGTCATAATGAATGTAAAATATTTTAGAAATGTCTGTAATCATAATTCAGTTAAAACACTTATTTCAAAAGTATGAACAATATTAAAATGTCTATTAAAAAGATTCATTGAAAGTAAATTTTGTTGCCTTATATTCATACTGTTGTAGAAAATAATTTTTAATTTATATAAATGCAGGTTGTCTATAAACACTACACATAACTATGCTAACTGTTCTGAAGTAATAAACAGAAACCAAAGAACAACTGCAGACTTCACTGTTCAGTTTATACAGTGAACTGCTTTCTTTTGCAGTGTAAGTACTTCAATCAGCAAATATTAGATAATTACCTTGAATAATCAGTTTTCTGTCAAAGAAAACTACTCAGTATCTTTATTATTCTGTATTGCTAAATTTATTCCTATTTTTGTGCTCCAATTTGTGTGTCTTTAAAATGAGCTTCAATCTAAACAAATCTATGTTGACTTTAAAATACTAAAAATATATATTCGATGCTATCCCCCTCAAGCTACCATTGTCCTTCTTCACAGAACTGGAAAAAAACACTTTAAATTTCATATGAAACCAAAAGAGAGCCCACATAGCCAGACAATCCTAAGCAAAAAGAATAAAGCTGGAGGCATCACACTACCTGACTTCAAACTACACTACAAGGCTATGGTAATCAAAACAGCATGGTACTGGTACCAAAACAGAGATATAGATCAATGGAACAGAACAGAGGCCTCGGAAGCAACACCACACATCTACAACCATCTGATCTTCCACGAATTTGACAAAAACAAGCAACGGAATAAGAATTCCCTGTTTAACAAATGGTGTTGAGAAAACTGGCTAGCCATCTGCAAAAAGCTGAAACTGGACCCTTGCTTACACCTTACACTAAAAATTAACTCCAGATGGATTAAAGATTTAAACATAAAACCTAACACCATAAAAATCCTAGAAGAAAACCTAGGCAAAACCATTCAGGACATAGGCATAGGCAAGGACTTCATGACTAAAACACCAAAAGCAATGGCAAGAAAAGCCAAAATAGACAAATAGGATCTAATTAAACTAAAGAGTTTCTGCACAGAAAAAGAAACAATCATTAGAGTGAACCGGCAATCAACAGAATGGGAAAAAAATTTCTGTAATCTACCCATCTGACAAAGGGCTAATATCCAGAATCTACAAAGAACTAATGCAGATTTACAAAAAAAAAAAAAAAAAAACCACACACAAACAAATCCATTCAAAAGTGGGTGAAAGATATGAACAGACACTTTTCAAAAGAAGACATTTAAGAGGCTAAGAAACATTTAAAAAATGTTCATCATCACTGGTCATTAGAGAAATGCAAATCAAAACCACACTGAGATACCATCTCACGCCAGTTAGAATGGCAATCATTAAAAAATCAAGAGACAATAGATGCTAGAGAGGATGTGGGGAAAAAGGAACACTTTTACACTGTTGGTGGGAGTGTAAATTAGTTCAAACATTGTGGAAAACAGTGTGGCAATTCCTCAAGGATCTAGAAGTATAAATTCCATTTGACCCAGCAATCCCATTACTAGGTATATATCTAAAGGATTACAAATTGTTCTATTATAAAGCACATGCACATGTATGTTCATTGATGCACTATTTATGATAGCAAAGACTTGGAACCAACCCAAATGCCCATCAATGATAGACTGGACAAAGAAAATATGGCACATATACACAGCCATAAAAAAGGATGAGTTCATGCTCTTTGTAGGGACATAGATGAATCTGGAAACCATCATTCTCAGCAAACTGACACAAGAACAGAAAACCAAACACTGCATGTTCTCACTCATAGGCAGGTGTTGAACAATGAGAACACATGGGCACAGGGAGGGGAGCATCACACCCTGGAGTCTGTTGTGGGGGCCTAAGGGAGAGGCAACTGGGGGTGGGGAGGTTGGGGAGGGATAACATGGGGAGAAATGCCAGATACAGATGATGGGGAGATGGAGGTAGCAAACCACCTTGCCGTGTATGTACCTATGTAACAATCGTGCGTCTGCACATGTACCCTATAACATGAAGTACAATAAAAAAGACTAAAAATGAAAGGAAAAAAAAAAAAAAAACTTTGCCAAAGCAAAATCAAAGCAATGAATCTGAGGTCCTAGATAATGCCAACCCTGAGTTAAAAAAAAAAAAAAAAAAAGGATTTATTTAGCTGTTAATATAATTTATGTATATTTCAAAATAACATAGATAAATGTACATATTATCTAAATGCTTTAAGAAAAGTGAGATGAGCAAAATACTTTACCTTATTTCAAGATAGAAAAATAAGGCCTTTCATTTCTAATTTAATTTTTTTCTATAACAGCCAGATTTTCTGGACATGTTCTTGAATTCTTAGACATCTCAATTTCAGTAGACATTGAACTTAGGCATCTAAGGAGTAGCCTTGGGGAAACTTTGCACACTTGAAAGAATGTTTATGGGGAAAAAAGCAGAAGAGAGAAATGTGTTATAAAAAATCCATGGGTAAACCTGAATAAAGCAAGTTCTTAGAGACCTATGAAGAGACTTTAATTCTGACACAATAATAGTAGAAGACTACAACACCCCACAGAAACTATTAGACAAATCCTTGAGACAGAAAATAAACAAAGATAACAGAACCTAAACATGACACTTAACCCAATAGTCCTAATAGAAATCTACAGAACTCTATCTAAAAACAACATAATATACATCATTTTACTCACCATGTGAAACAAACTCTAACATTTACCACACAATCAGAAATAAAGCAATACTCAACAAATACAAAAATCCCTAAATTATACCAACTATAAACTGAGACCACAGTTTGATTAAAATATAATTCAACTACAAAGAAAACCACTTGAAAACATACAATTATATAAAAATAAAACAACCTGCATTTAAATGACTTTTGAGTAAATAATCAAATCAAGGTAGAAATCAACTAAATGCTCACATCAAAATGTTAGAAAGATCCTAATTTAGTGACTTAGTATCACAAAATAAAGAATGAGAAGCAAGGGCAAGCCAATCCCTAAGCTAGAAGAACGCAAAAAATAACCAAAAGCAGATCTGAACTGAAGGAGACCTAGACATGAAAAATACAAAAAAAGATCAAAAATTAAGGAGTTAAATCTTTGAAAAAAAATTGATAAGATAAATGAACTACTGGCTAGATTAATGAAGAAGAGCCAAATAAACACAATTAGAAATAATAAAGGGACATCACCACTGACCCCACCAAAATACAAATAACTATTGAAGTCTACTGTGAACACCTCTATGCACACAAACAAGAAAATCTAATAGAAATTAGCAAATTCCTGGACAAATATATCCTGTCAAAACTCAACACAAAAGAAACTGAAGCCCTGAATAGATCAATAACAAGTTCCAAAATTGGATCAGTTATACAGTCTACCAACGAAAAAATGCTGAGAACCAGAGATTTGCAGCTGAATTCCGTAAGATAAACAAAGAAGAGCTGGTACCATTTCTGCTAAAGTATACCAAAAAAATCAAGAAGAAGAAAATCTTTCCCAACTCGTTATGTCAGAACAGAATCAGTCTGTTACTAAAACCCAGCAAAGGCAAAATGGAAAAAGAAAACTTCAGGCCAATATCCTTCTTAAACATTGATGTAAAAATCCACAGCAAGGTTGGGCATGGTGGCTCATGCCTGTAAACCCGGCACTTTGGGAGGCCAAGGCGGGTGGATTACAAAGTCAGGAGTTCCAGACCAGCCTGGCCATGATGCTGAAACTCCATCTCTACTAAAAATACAAAAAACTTAGACAGGCACGGTGGCAGGAGCCTGTAATCCCTGCTACTTGGGAGGCTGAGGCAAGAAAATCTCTTGAATCAGGGAGGTAGAGGTTACAGTGAGCTGAGATCATGCCACTACACTCTGCCTAGGTGACAGGGCAAGATTCTGTCTTAAAAAAAAAAAAAGAAATTCTCAGCAAAATACTTGGTAATCAAATCCAACAGCACATCAAAAAGCTAATCCACTATGATCAAGTAGGATTTATCTCAGGGATGCAAGATTGGTTCATCATAAACAAATCAGTAAATATGATTTATTATATAAACATAATTCAAGACAAAAACCACAAGATTATCTCAATAGATGTAAAAAAATAAGCTTTCAATAGAATTTAACATCTTTTATGTTAAATGCCCTCAACAAACTAGGCATCAAAGGTACATACTTAAAAATAATGAATTATCTATGACAAACCCACAGCCAACATACTGAATGGACACAAACTGGAAACATTTATCTTTAAAAAATGGCACAAGACGGCCAGGTGCGGTAGCTCATGTCTGTAATCCCAGCACTTTGAGAGGCCAAGGTGGGCAGATCAACAGGTCAAGAGATCCAGACCATCCAGGCCAACATGATGAAACCCCGTCTCTACTAAAATACAAAACTTAGCTGGGCATGGGGGTGCGTGCCTGTAACCTGTTACTCGGGAGGCTGAGGCAGGAGAAATGCTTGAACCTGGGAGGCAGAGGTTGCAGTGAACCAAGATCACACCACTGCACTCCAGCCTGGTGCCTGGCGACAGAGACAGACTGTCTCAAAAAAACAAAAAAAAAAATGGCACAAGACAAGGATGTCTTCTCACTCTTATTCAACATAGAATTGGAAGTCCTGGCCAGACCAATCAGGTGGGGAAAAAAAAAGGCACTCGGCCAGGCATGGTGGCTCACACCTGTAATCCGAGCACTTTGGGAGGCCAAGGCAGGTGGATCATGAGGTCAAGAGATCGAGAAGTCCTGGCCAACATGGTGAAATCCCTTCTCTACTAAAAATACAAAAAATAGCTTGGCGTAGTGGCACATGCCTGTAGTCCCAGTTATTCAGGAGGCTGAGGCAGGAGAATCACTTGAATCCAGTGGGTGGAGGTCAAAGTGAGCCAAGATCATGCCACTGCACTCCAACCTGGCAACAGAGTGAGACTTTGTCTTCAAAAAAAAAAAAGACATTCAAACAGGAAGAGAGAACATCAAACTATCTTTGTTTGCAGGCAACATGGTTCTCTATCTAGAGAAGACTATAGTCATGGCAGAAAACCTCTTTAAATTGACAAACAACTGCAGAAAAGTTTCAGCATAGAAAATAAATGTACAAAAATCAGTAGCATTCATGGACATCAACAATATCTGAGCTAAAAGCCAAATAAAAAACAAAATCTCACTTACAACTGCCACAAAATAATAAATAAAATATCCAGGAATACAGCTAACCAGAAAGGTGAAATATTTCTATGACGAAAAATAGAAATAAAATAAAAATAAAAACTGCTTAAATAATTCAGAGATGACAAACAAAAAATCATTTTATGTTCATGGATAGAAAAGATCAACATTAAAGTGGGCACAGTGCCCAAAGAAATCTACAGATCTAAGACTATTCCTATCAAATGACCAAAAATATTCTTAACAGAACCAAAAGGATCTATTTAAAAATTCATATGGAACAAAAAAAAGAGCCCAAATAGCCAAGGCAATCCTAAGCAAAAGGAACAGAGCTGGAAGTCTTACATTACCAAACTTCAAGCTATACTATAGGGCTACAGTAAGAAAACCAGCAAGGTACTGGTACGAAAACAGGCTCAGAGACAAAAACAACAAATTAAAGAGCCCAAAACTTATTCTGCACACTTACAATCATCTGCTCTTTGACAAAAGCTGACAAGAAAAACCTGAGAAAAATTCCTTATTTAATAAATTTCGCTGAAATAACTAGCTAGCACTATGTAGAAGATTGAAACTGACCCCTTTCTTACACAATATATAAAAATCAACTCAAGATTGATTAGGTCAGGCACCATAGCTCATGCCTGTAATCCCAGCACTTTGGAAGTCTGAGGTAGGGAGATCATCTGAGGTCAGGAGTTTGAGACCAGATGGGCCAATGTGGTAAAACCATGTCTTTATTAAAAATACAAAAATTACCCAGGAGTGGTCGTGGGCACCTGTAATCTCATCTACTCTAGAGGTTGATGCAGCAGAATCAGCTGAAGCCAGGATACAGAGGTTGCTGTGAGTCAAGATTGCGCCACTGCACTCCAGCTAGGGCAACAAGAGCAAAACTTCATCTCAAAAAAAAGAAAAAAAGAAAAATAGAAAATAAAAATCGGTTAAATGTTGGGGTCAACATCTGCAGGGGTCTGTCCTGCAGACCCTGACTCAGCAACTGAATGAACAAAGTACAGTGACACACAGATATTATGCTTTGCCAGTTCAGCTGAGGGTCCATGGCCGCTTACAGACTCCCTGGAGAGTGCCGTAAAAAGACAGCACCCACCGGCCTCCACCAGCCAGTGCATTTATTTAGTAAAGTTTAATTGACAAAGGCTTGAGTCAGCACCACTAGAGGGAAAGATTAAAGTACAGGTTCCAATGCCCAAAGCAAACACCGTTAGTGGAAAATATCCCTGGTAGATCTCCTTCCCCACACCTTGCAGAGGCCCAGCTGGCTCAAAGATTAGTTTTAAGACCACATGACTAAACCAGTTAGGTAAACTCCCCCACATACCCTCGCTATTTGCTTTACTTATTAAGTAAATGTAAGGGGGATTTAGGTTGCCTTCAGTCAAAACTTCTACTAAAATTATGAAAAAACCCTCAGGCCTTCCAAAAGGGTTTGAGACTAAATTCTATAACCTCCTCTATTATTTTTCCCTTAATATTTTTTGCCACCATCCTGAGTGAATTCCCGCAGTTAAAGACTTAAATGTAAACCTTAAAGTTACTAAAAAAATAAAATTAAAAAAAAACCCTGGAAGATCATCTAGAAAATACCATTTTAGGTAAAATTGGCAAAGATTTCATAATGAAGATATCAAAAGCAATTGCAACAAAAGGAAAAATTGACAAATGAGACCTAAAGAGCTTCTTCATAGCAAAAATAAAAAATAGAAAACTATCAACAGAATAAACAGACAACCTACAGAATAGAACAAACTATTTCAAACTATGCTTCCGACAAATACAATCCCAGCACTTTGGGAGGCCAAGGTGGGTGGATCACCAGGTCAGGAGTTCAAGACCAGCCTAGCCAACATGGTGAAACTCCGTCTCTACTAAATATACAAAAATTGGAGGGACGTGGTGGTGGGTGCCTGTAATCCTAGCCACTCAAGAGGCTGAGTCAGGAGAATTGCTTGAGCCCAGGAGACAGAGGTTGCAGTGAGCCGAGATTGTACCACTGCACTCCAGCCTGGGTGACAGAGTAAGATTTTTCCTTGAAAAAAAAAAAAAGTGGGCAAAGGACATCAACAGATGCTTTTTAAAAAAGATATACATGTGGTTAACAAGCATATACAAAAATGTTCATCACTAATCATTACAAAAATGCAAAGAAAAACCACAATGAGATATCATCTCATACAATTCTGAGTGGCGATTCTTAAAAACTGAAAAGCAAAATCAGAGATGCTGGTAAGATTGTAGAGTAAAGGGAGTGCTTATACACTGCTGGTGGGAGTGTGAATTAGTTCAACCATTGTGAAAATCAATTAGTGATGCCTTACAGAACTAAAAACAAAATTACCATTTGACCCAGCAACCTCATAGTTGGGTATATACCCAAAGAAATATAAATTATTCTATCATAAAAACAGATGCACATGCACGTTTGCTGCAGCACTGTTCACAATAGCAAAGGCATAGAATCAACCTAAATGCCTATCAGTGGTAGACTGGATAAAGAAAACATGGTATAGACAGGTAATCCAACACTTTGGCTCATGCCTGTAATCTAACACTTTGGAGGCCATAGCAGGTGGATTGCCAGAGTTCAGGAGTTTGAGAGCAGCCTGAGCAACATGGCAAAGCCTCATGCCTATAAAAAAAAGAAAAAGAAAAAATTAGATGTGGTGGCATATAACTGTAGTCCCAGCTACTTGGGAGGCTAAAGTGGGAGGACTGCTTGAGCTCAGGAGATTGAGGCTGCATTGAACCTAGATCACACTATCATATGTACCATATTTTGTGTTTATTAAATTTATAAACACAAAATATGGTACATAAGCATCAGTGAATACTGTGTGGCCAAAAAATAATAATAATAATAAACAAAATTATGTTTCTTATAGCAACATGGATGCTAGAGACCATTATTCTTAGAAAACTAACATAGAGACAGAAAATTAAATAAATGTTTCCATGTATAGGTAAGAGCTAAAGAATAACAACACATAGACACAAAGAGGAGAACAACAGACACTGAGCGCCAGTTGATGATGGAGGGTGGGAGAACAAAAAAGATCAGAAAAAATACCTGTTTGGTGCAATGTTTAGTATCTCAATGACAATATAATCTGCACACCAAACCCCCATGAAACAATTTTACATATAAAACAAACCTGTATGTGTACCCATGAACAAAAAATAAAATTTTAAAGGAAAAAAAAAATCCATGAGTTTGAGAGAAAGCAATGTAGGTGACAGGACTGGTTTGTGCTACAGATAGTGGCCCAGGTGTGACTCTACTCTAATTTATTTCCCCTGGGAGTGGTGTAGACAGCTTGATGTCTAGTGGGTGTGTTTGTGAGTGGATAGAAACCCTGTGTTGGCAGCTGTGAAAAAAGGGAGTCTGCTATAAGAGCCTCTTTCCTTTAAGTTTTCAGTCCTCTCTCACCCTGGGAGGAGACCTAGAATCACAAAACAATGGGCAGTGTGGCAAAGAGAGCAGAGCGTTCCAGAGTTTTATTCTAGGCCAGGCCTCTGTGATATCCTTCTTTGGCACCAAATCTGTAGTTTGCTGAACACCAAAATTCTCCACATCAATCATTGTCTAAACTTTGCATTCTGACACCGCCCAGAGTCAGCACAGACTCTGATTTAGGGCTCAATCCCACAATATTGTTCTTCCTGCAGATGTCACTAACAAACTCAATGGACCCATCTATGCTTCCGAGCTGTTTAAAAATCAGAGACTCCCATAAGCTCCTTCAAGTTCAATGATTTGGTAGAGCCACTAGCAGAATAAGCAAAACACCATAGTTATGTTGATCAGTTAATTATAAAAGGTACAACCCAGAAAAAGCCAAATAGAATAAATGTATAGGACAAAAAAAAAAAAAAGGTGGGGAAAGATGAAGCACGTAGGTAATCCAGGTAAACAGCTGTGATTAATAAAATTTCCCATTCTTTGTGTGCTCCAGGAACAGTTTATGGAAAGAAACACCCTTTCCATTATAACTTAGATGGTGCTCTTTTTTTACTGATCACACAGACAGACACAGACTCTGTACATTTTCTCCTTTTTCTCATATAAAAATCAGCTCTGTTTGGCTGGGCATGGTGGTTCATGCCTGTAATCCCAGCACTTTGGGAGGCCAAGGTAGGAGGATCACCTGAGGTCAGGAGTTCAAGATCAGCCTGGCCAACACAGTGAAACCCTATCTCTACAAAAATACAAAAAATTAGCCAGACATGATGGCAGGTGTCTGTGATCCCAGCTACTCAGGAGGCTGAGGAGGGAGAATTGCTTGAATCCAGGAGGCGGAGGTTACAGTGAGCCAAGATCACGCCATTGCACTCCAGCCTGGGTGACAGATTGAGACTCTGTCTCCAAAAAAAAAAAAAAAATTGGCTAAATTTGTCTTCAATTTTGAAAATAAAATACTTCGTAATCAAACTTTACTTAAGTTTATCTCTTTTCCACCAGCCTCTGAACTTTGGGCTACATTTAGTGTGAGCCAACACATAACTCAATTTTACGTTTGTCCTGAGAACATGCTGACTTCAGAGAAAAATATTCTCTGATATAAACTCTAACTTTTTCATCCTCAATTTGCCATTTTCCTCACACCTTTTTAATCTGTTTGCTCCTCCTTATGAAAAAACGTCCTTTTCTGCCTAAGCTTTGCAATCCTTAAAAATATTATTATTGGGGGCGGTGGTGCTGGAAAAAAAATCTATTATTGTTAGTACTTCCTCCTATTGCAATACTCCTTTTAAATTCTTCTTTTTTAACATAAATCTAACTTTGTTTATATTTCACAAAGTCTAGAAACTATCTCATAACAGTAACAACTTCATCTTCAGTAAGACCCTCCAAGACCCCTTCCATTTTAACCTTAACTGCATCTGCCAGTGGGTCCCTAGCTTCCTAGGGCTCCACAGCTTCTCTGAGGATAAAGGCTTCTTTCATGGCTAGGATAAAACAGCTGGGACTCCCTAGAAAGAATTAACTGGGCTTTTAATATCCTCCCCCACCCCCAATATTAGCCTTAGCTTGGAGTCACTGGGCTCAAGCTTTAATTTCTATGACAAAACCAAAAAATCAAAATAACAGGATATAGAACAGAGATATTCACTATCCCAAATTTTCCCTGCAAGAAAAGAAACTGATGCTTTTATGAATCCATGTAACTCACCAATTATCTACCATATTTTCTTGTGGAAATGTATTCATTTTCTACAGCCAAAATAGAGAGATTTTTTTCTTCTTTTCCTTGGTAGCATTCTAAAAGCTAAGTCGTAGAATTCCATTTGAAACCACCCAGCCATTGAAAAACACACTTGAAAAAATTGTTAAATTCCCTCTGGAAAAGAAATAAGTAAATGAGGGCTAGGTGTGGTGGCTCATGCCTGTAATCCCAGAACTTTGAGAGGCTGAGGTGGGTGGATTACTTTAAGTCAGAAGTTCCATGTTCCATACCAGACTTGATGACATGGTGAAAACTCATCTTTACTAAAAATACAAAAATTAGCCAGCATGTGGCAAGCTGTCACAGAGTTTCAGATGTTCCCCAGGTTGGTCTCAAACTCCTGAGTTCAGGCAATCCACCCTCCTCAGCCTCCCAAAGTGCTGAGATTATAGGCATGAGATAGCTCTCCCAGGCTCATTTGTAAATATTTTCTTACCTTTAAAGCCCTACTAGTAAAATGCAACTTATGGCGAAAAAACTTATTTCAGGAGAAGTGAAAACAATTCTTTTCAAGGTGACAAACCCAGGAAGTACCAATGCTGACTGAAAAACAGATGTGTCTGACTCATGTGTCAAGTAAGGCCATTCAATCACTTGAGAGTTTCCACCTCACCCTGTTCTATAAGGGCTCAATAATCACCCTCTCAGGAGACACTGCTCTATGCCCCACTGAGTGGCCCAGATCATTTTACTTTGCTACTTCATAAGTTCTTGTACCATTTTTCTTTGTCTTTTAAATTTCTGTCTTTTGAAATACTACTTTTTGGCTGGGCCCAGTGGCTCATCTCTGCAATCTCAGCACTTTGGGAGTCTGAGGTGGGTGGATCACTGGAGGTCAAGTGTTTGAGACCAGCCTGGCCAACATGGTGAAATCCTACCTCTACTAAAAATACAAAAATTAGCTAAGCGTGGTGGCAGGTACCTGAAGTCCCAGCAATTTTGGAGGCTGAGGCAGGAGAATCCTTGAACCCAGGAGGCGGAGGTTCCAGTGAGCTGATACTGTGCCACCCCCTCCAGTTTGGGCAACAGAGTGAGACTCTTGTCTCAAAAAAGAGAAATACTATTTTTTCTTTTACAAATTTTTCACTATTTTTATTTCACTATTTCTCTGGCCACTTAGGGAATCTAGGGAGCAGAAATTATTTCTGCATTTTCTACCAACATCTCTTTGGTTTAACAGAAATATGTCTCTAAGAAATGGAAGCTGGGTTGGGTGAAGACAATCTTAACGTTCTTGAAAAAGAAGGACAACAGCAGACTACTCTCAGTCCTGAGGCAGCCACCTTTTTTCTTAAGAGGCTACACTCCTCTTAAGGAGTCAGGTTGTGCTATTTTAAAAAATTAAGACCCAGAAGCTGATATCCACTAGACACTCTAGCAGGTAGAGCCATGGTAGATATTTTGGTTTTTCCACAGACAGTACTGAAGCCCAGGACCAAGAATAAAACTAAAGGCGGTTGAATACGTCACATCTCATAATTTTCAAAGGGAAACTTTGACCCAAAAACATTCTGTTAAGATCTCTGTGCCTACAGAAGATAAAATCAAAAGAGAAACAAAAATTGTTTTACACTACAGTGTCAGAGAATTATACTTTGCTTTCTTATGGAAGTATTTACAAACAGAAAACAAATCTTTTTAAAGTGCCATCCAATGCTTTGTCAAAAAAAGTGATTAAAATATGGTATAAAAAATGCAGACTAAAGGATGAATAGTTGATAATGTGAATTAGAGAGGGAAAACTGGCATTTGGGAATGTCAGAGGAAACTGAAAATTTAGTATTTCATTATTTACTATTTTTGCAAGCCAGAGTTAGGCTGAAGAAATGATGGGTGGGGGTATACTTGAGACTCTGCTAGGGATACATGTAAAAAATTTAGTGGAAAAAGCTGGGTGCGTGGCTCTCGCCTGTAATGCCAGCCCTTTGGGAGGCTAAGGCAGGCGGATCACCTGAGGTTAGGAGTTCAAGACCAGCCTGGTCAACGTGAAACCTTCTCTCTACTAAAACTACAATAATTAGCCAGGTGTGGTAGCACACGCTTGTAATCCCAGCTACTCAGGAGGCTGAGGGAGGAGAACTGCTTGAACCCAGGAAGCAGAGGTTGCAATGAGCTGAAATCACGCCCCTGCACTCCAGCCTGGGCGACAGAGTGATTTCTCAAAAAAAAAAAACAAAGAAAGAAGAAAGAAAAAACGGAAGGAAAGAAAAAAGAAAAAAAAAAAAAAAGAAAAGAAAGAAAACAGCAGCAGAAAATTAGTCTCCTGTGGAGTGTGAAAATGATTAAGTGCCAGACAACTAGACTGAGGTGACTCTAGTCCCTGGATTTCTACTTTAAATAAATCCGACTCAAATGCATGTTTTTATAAATTACTAAATTGGGGGAAACAAAATTGAGGCTTAGCCAACTATAAACTGCCAATTAACCTCTGCATACATAACCAGAAAATGTCCACCTTGATCGTACAAATCAAGAAACTGTAACTGTACCTAACCAATTACTAAATTTGTTTTTTGCTTTTGAGACGGAGTCTCCCTCTGCTGTCCAGGCTGGAGTGCAATGGCACGATCTCGGCTCACTGCAACCTCCGCCTCCCGGGTTCAAGCGATTCTCCTGCCCCAGTCTCCCGAGTAGCTGGGATTACGGTTGGGTGCCACCATGCCCAGCTAATTTTTTGTATTTTTAGTAGAGATGGGGTTTCACCATGTTGGTCAGGCTGGTCTCGAATCCCTGATCTCGTGATCCGTCCGCCTCAGCCTCCCAAGGTGCTGGGATTACAGGTGTAATCCCCGCCACAGAGCCCGCCCTGAACGTGGTTTTCTTTATTGCACCTTTCAAGGCCCTCCTATGGACGACAAACTACAAACACAAAGGGGCACTCTACAATTGCTGAATCACTCTTTAATTAAATTCTTTAATATTTTTGCGATGACTTCTGTACATTTTTAATAGGAGAAACCAGGGACTCAGAAACCGACAGACCAAAGCTCTTTCCATTCAGGAACCCACCCTGAGTCAGGATTTTGCCCTGATGACGCTCCCGTGGTCCCTGCACAATCTGGGAGATGGGACGCAGCGGGTGCAGAGCTGCTCAAAGAGGGCCCCAGGCCAGGGAACAGTCACTGCGCAAGGAAGAAACAGGACGCCCGGGCCGGCTGTCAGCGCAGCCGCCATCTTACGGTGAAAGGGAGTGAGGCCGAGCTGCGCAAGGAGAAGCCTGGGCGCAGATTGTGGAGCTCACTCCGGGAGGCCTGAATCCCGCCACAGCCGCTTCCCACTGCTTCCAACCCACCCCTCCCCCTCTCTCTGTGGTAGGACCCAGCACTCTCACCATTTCTAGGCTTCCAGGGGGTTCTGGCGTCTTCGCTGTGGATTTCTTATTACCTGCAGGTCACAGGGCCACAAAGGCTGGGCTTCTAGGATCGGAGGACACAGAACAGAGAAGATGAGACCTGGCGCTCCGGCTCCAGCAAGAGACAAAGGCCGGGAAAAACCCAGAACCCGCCCTGTTTGCTCCAGCTGCGTGTTTGATTGGATGGTTTCTAGCTCAGCGTCTCTGATTGGATAACACGTAAGGCCCCGCTCCTTCAGGTTCTGAGTGACAGGAGAGGTGATCAGACGCTGGGCTGAATGAAGAAAGAGTGACAGCCTAGGCTGCAGGCTTTTTAGGCAGGGCTTCTTCCATGAGATGAACCAGTCCCACCCCAGAGGTGTTTGCATTTAACCTTGTGTGTAAGGTCATACGCGTTTATTCATAATACATTATATGGCCGGGGGTGGTGGCTGACACCTGTGGTCCCAGCTACTCGGGAAGCGGAGGCAGAAGAATCGATTGAACCTGAGAGGCGGAGTTGCAGTGAGCCGAGATCTCGCCACTGCACTTCCTCTTGGGCGATAGAGTGAGACTGTCTCAGAAAAATAAAGAAAAAAATACATTATGTGGTTATTTCCAAACAAAAATAATATAATAATTATTTTTAAATTTCAGCTGTCAAGACTTTCCTGGCTTCTGTTTTTTTGATCAGGCAGCCTGAGATTTTAAGAAGGAGGTAATTGTGGCCTGGCACAGTGGCTCACTCCTGTAATCCCAGCACTTCGGGCAGGCTGAGACGGGCAGATCACCTGAGGTCAGGAGTTCAAGACTAGCCTTATCAATATGATGAAACCCCATTTTTACTAAAAATACAAAAATTAGCTGGGCGTGGTGGCAGGCACCTGTAATCCCAGCTACCCAAAAGGCTGAGACAGAAAAATCACTTGAACCCAGGAGGTGGAGGTTACAGTGAGCTGAGGTCTCGCTACTGCACTCCAGCCTGGGCAACAATCAAATATGAGCCAAATGTGAATTTTAAATTTTCTAGTAGCCAAACTTTAAAAAAACAAAGTCAAATTGATTTCAACAATTTAATCCAATATATTCAAAATATTATTATATGAGCAAGGTGTGATTATTAATGTAGCATGTATATATTTGGAACTATCTTTGGAACTAAGTTGGTATTTTGCCTTTCTAGCACATCACAGTGTAGACCTCAGCCACATCCAGGCACTCAGGAGCCACACATGACCAGTAGCTGCCACACTGAAATGCAGCTCTGACATTGGGTGGTGAAGGGCCTGAAGAAATTTATTCTGCCAGTGTGAAGGAAGGGCCTCTTCCTAACAACATCTCTCTTCAGTTTCGAGGATGGAAAAGATAGTGGCCATAGAGCAGAGGGCAGCTGGAATAAAATAACCACA
>PVKP010009567.1:0-55937 GCA_004027715.1 Plecturocebus donacophilus
CTGTGGGCAACAAAAATTCGTCGGAAAGTGCGGTGTCCACTCGTTCTCTGCGCTTTCACTGGGAGCTACATTCCTGAGCTGTTGCTAATCGGCCATCTTGGCTCTCTCTCCCCAAAATACTTTTATACAAAAGTCATCTGGTTGCAAACTAAATAAAGCCAGTGGGATACATGCAAACTCTCTCTCTACTCTTTCTCTCCAGAAACATAATTTTTTTCCCCCCACTGAACACACTTTCTTTTCTAGAACAAGATAAAATGTAAATAGGTAACCCATATCGTAATTAATTATCCCACTACTGGTCAAATTGATTGAGTTCAATTTTTAGTTTTATAAATAGTACCATGTTTTTTTTTTCTAACTTCAGCATTCTTTAGGACAGACATCTGGAAATGAATACTCCATGTGGTATTGAAAGTTGGCTTAGCTCTGCTTTTCCCACTCGCAATGCCAAAGAGAAAGGGTGAGTCTATGTCCCTAGAAAAGCAGGAATGCATCTTTTGGCCAGACTGTGACCCCACAGCATGAGGGTAGTTAGTTTGAGTTGAAGTAAGATGCTGTAACAAAGAGACCCTAGGGTATGGTGGCTTAAATAATTTGGAAACTTTTTTCTTTTTCATTTTACCACTCAGATGTGAATGGTTCAAGCTTGATGGAGAGGCACTACTGACATTCTCAACAAATGGCTTCCATTTCTGGGTCCAAAGTGACAATGCTTGTTCTTGCTGTTTTACAGACATTGGGAAGGGGTAAATGATCTGGGGAATGTATGCCTAATTGTTTGAAGGGCAAGATCCATAAGTGGAGCACATCATTCCAGGTCACATCTCATTGGTCAGAATCTAGTCATTGGCTTTGCCTAGCTACAGAGCTGATAGAAAATGAAGTAGTTACCTGGACAGCCATGGGCTCAGCTAAAACTTGGTGAAGAGATCTGGGAACACAATGAATGATCTACCTCAGCTTCTGGCTGAATTACTGGAACCCAGAGGGTGAGCAACTGAGACACTGTGCTCTTTTCTCCTATGATTTCTGTCTCCCTCAATGTTGAGCCCTGAGATGTGAGCACTGGAAACATTACAGTCAGATAGTAAAAAGTTTGCTAATCTGACAAGAAATCAAGATTCATTAAATTCTTCAATGTGCATTTTTATAGGGTATGGCCAAACCAGAGTTAGGTAAGTGCAGATGTTACTAGCTACAGGTTCATTAGAACTCCACAGTTCAATTCCCACCCCTCACCTTGCTTCGCCTCCCCCCACCTCCCTTCGCCTCTCTCTCTCTCTTCCTCATCCTCTGCATTCCTTCTGTGCTTTTGGAACTCTCCTTTTTGTTACAGATAGGTACACAAAGAAAAAAATTCAGGGGTTCAGTGGAAACAAACAAGTTTTAAAGTAGAATTTACAATGAGATGCCTAATGAACAATGGTCTATTGGCACAGCTGAAAGCTCTACTCACAAATCTCTTTCCCTTTTAGATTTGTGAGGAACAAGGGATTGTATTCTCTGCATGGGATTTGCTTCTGGGCTAGGGTTGACTGCAAGTTTATTGGACTGAGCACTACGTTTTGTTTTGTTTTTACCGTAAGGGACTTCTGCAAAGAGCCCCAGTGCTCATGATGTGCTGCGAGAAAAAGGGAGAGGGTTTGCAGAACAGTTCTTTCTCTTTGTTCAAAATTAGGTTCGTGCTGAGAACCACTGTGGATATTTCAAGTTCTGTTTTGGATAAAATAAGCACGTGTTTGAATTAATTAACTTTTAAGGTAACTCAGCACTGAGACTGAATTAGGGCTGATGGAAGGAGCACTGTGTGAGGAGTCCCAATGCTTCTGTCCTAGCCTTGGCCTTGCCACAAAATCTTCATAGAACTATGGGAAAATACCCAACATTTCTGTGCTGTGGTTCCCCAATTACGTAAATTCAGAGATGCTTACAGTTCTAGAAGAATGATTTTATAGATACTGCAGTCTGCCTTTGTTATGGTAACAGTAAGACTGAGGTGAGCCTATGTTAACCCTCCCCTCCACAGTCAACCATGCACTTCTTGGAGACCCCTAGGACCTACCCTCAAGCACCCTACACCATAGATCCTACAATATTTGGTGTATTAGAATTTATTTGTAGGTCTCCTTCCCCATGGGCTTCTTACAAACAGAGCCTATTTCTTATTTGTCTGTTGTAAAATGCTAGTACTATGCTTGGCTAGGTACTGGATGCTTGATAAATATATGAAATAAAAGTACACTTGATATCAGAAGGCTGGTTAGTGTTAGGGCTGGGTCAAGAATTAAGTTTTTATTTTTGAGACAGAGTCACGCTCCGTCACCCAGGCTGGAGTCAGTGGCACATCTTGGCTCACTGCAACCTCTACCTCCTGGATTCAAGCAATTCTCCTGCCTCAGCCTCCCAAATAGCTGAGACTACAGGCGTGTGCCACCACACCCAACTAATTTTTGTATTTTTAGTAGAGACGAGGTTTCACCATATTGGCCAGGCTGGTCTCAAACTCCTGACCTCGTGATCCACCCGCCTTGGCCTCCCAAAGTACTGGGATTACAGGCGTGAGCCACCACGCCCAGCCACAAGAATTCAGGTTTCTTTACTTCCACATCAGTCCTTCTCATGCTTGACTTCTTCCTTCCCTTAAGAATAAGGATAAAGTGTGATATCAAGTGCAAAAAGTGCTTGAGCACTAGAGATACTAGTGCAGAAAGATATGATTGGTGTCCTCATTCTTGGCCCAAGGTTGTTCTGCTTTTTCAGTCTCTTGGTCCTTAATGATGATTTATTCTCGTAACATGTTTATCTTCTTTCTCCCTCAAGAACCTCTGCTTAGAGCGGTCCAGAGAAGACTATATTGCAATGGGGCCCAGATAACTTTGTAAGAGCTTTGATGCCAATATCTGAAGCCCAAGATGTCCACTATCTTAGATGAAGGCTAACATCTGCTCTCCAAGATGTAACCCTTGCATGCTGCCCTAAAGAAGGCAGAGCACCTAATGCCTCTGAATTAGACACAGGGCACCAAGGGGCAAGCACCTGGTGCTGTCGCCCAGGTCATCTATGCTTGACACTGCTCAGCCTGCTTACGAGCAAGAGCATATGGGGTCTTGCTCTAGCAGTCAAAATAACCACACAGGGCAAGGAAAAGCCACAGGCCAGAGTCTGGGGAGGTTCTGAGTGGGGCTGATTTTAGCACACAGAAGGGAATGAGACAACCACAGCCACGGCAGTGGGCCAGGAGGAAGGAAGGCCACTGTGGGTCACCAAGAGAAACACTTCCTGCCATTGTCTGGCTATACAGGCACAGATGAAAATAAAAATAGGTGGAAATTGAAGATACACATGTGTACATCTTGAGCCAGAGCACATAGAGAATCCATTGGGGCTGTGTTTGGAGGCCATAAAGAAATAATGCAGAGCATTTTGGTCCAGTGAAAATGGAAGTTAAGAGGCCATGTACAATTCAAAGACCCAAGGAGAAGAGCTTATTAAACCCTAAGCATGCTCTAAGACATCTGAAGAGTTTCTTAGCCCATGGGTCTCAGGTTCTCAGCCTGAGAACCATGTAATAAAAACACTATGATAGAAGAGACAGTAGAAAGCATGGGGCACTATCAAATACTCTTTCATAAATGCTGAGGAAAAATGGAAAGCCGTGGTTCTAAAAGATTCTTAAACTCTTACCCTATTTCCCTCAGATTTGTCGATAGTCCAGAAATGGCTATTTAGGGATCTTGCATTCTTCTCAAGCACTTTTTTCCCTTCAGTTAAAAAAAAATGTATTATGGAAAATATCAACTATGAATACAAAAATATGCAAAGTAGTTCAATGTACCCCCGGGTACCCAGCAATCACCTTCAGCAATGATCACCTCACAGCCAATCTTACTTCATCTGGACCCACATCTACTGTCTCACTCCCATCTTATTTGGAAACAAATTTCAGATATCATATAATTTTATCTAAAATATTTCATGTTGTGTTTTTAAAACATAATGACTATAGAGACATAACTATCCATCCTGATGCTTAGAAAATTAGAATTCTGTCATGTCGTCAAATAGCCAGTAAATGTTCATATTTCCAGCCTTTTACATCTAATCATGTCTTCCTCATGGTTCCCTTCAGACCTACTCTACCCACATCCAGAGAAAAAAAAACAAAGCAGACTTATACAAGCAAAGAAGCTCTGATACCCTGGCCCTTTGGTTTCCACGGGATGGTAATGTAGCAAACACATGATATTCCAGGAACAGAGAGCTGACCCCCAAATTGGAGGCAAGCACACTGGCAACATAAAGTAACTGACAAACCCCTAATTCTGGAAGGTTCCCAGAGCCGCTAGGCCTGGAGCCAGGAGCTTAACAAGTTTCCATTGTTATTGACAGCCGACAAATTTAGAAGCAGACAGGGGACCTTCTTATCATGGGGAATTTTGTTAGCTGAGGCTATATGCATTTAAAAAGCACAATCAACCTGTAGTGAGTTAAGGGATTAAACATGATTTTTCTCAACTTGAGTGACCCCTCTCCCTAAATTAAGCTGCCTATTTAGCGCCTTTAATAAATACATAGATAATTTAAACCATGTGGCAGCAAATTGAAAACATGGGCTTTTTGAACTATGTATTTTCTTTCTCATGTTGGAACACTTCCCTTGAGAAAAATCTCAGGTCTCATGATTATGGAAAAGAAAGATCTGTATATCTTTCTGATTAAGTGTCTCAGGATACACACATACACATTGATCAAGTTTTTTCTTCTTTCTTGGCTAAAGTGAAGCATATGCTTCTGAGAAAACTGTTCCATCGACACTTCTTTGGCGGCTGCCTGGTCTATTTGTCAGCAAAACAAAATGTGAAAGGATTTTATTTCTATAAAAGTAATTATATTTCAAAGCAGCTTGTCATTATATATCATGTGGCATTACATTGAACCAAGATACAATTTTCTGCCTGATTGTTAGAAGTAACAATCTGTATGCTCAAGTCAGTAAAATGCTCAAATATGTATCTTCTCTGTTGCTTGATTGGGAAAAAATAATACTCCTAGCTTAAATACCTTGAGATTTGGATTGCATGATTTGACATTGCCAGTTTTAGGATCTCTGAATCAATTTACTGATTCAAAATACAGCCCCCACCAAAAACAAATCACTATTTACTTTCAAATTAGGAATCTTGATTTTGACTCCAAAATTGTTCAAAAGGTGACAAAGATTTTTTAAAATAATTTCTATATGATTTTCTCCTTTCTTTAAATAAATCTCTCATCTTTTAGCTACCTTACAACTTGTTTGCCTCTTTCGTGTGTGTCCCAAAAAAGTTCATAAGCGTTTTAGTGTTCATGGACCCACGAGCCTCATCTGGTCTCCTCATCCTCTCTGTGGTTAGAGTGCTTTCTGAGACAGTTCTCACCACAGATGCTCAGAGATAAAGTCTACAGCTTCTTTTTGGTTCCTCGCTTTTGACCCCTTCATTATTAAGCAGAGTCTTAGACAAAATTCCAAAATAGGACACATCTTTTTCATTTCCCCCCTGAAATTTGTTTTTTTCCAACTTTTATTTTAGACACAGTGGATACATGTGCAGGTTTCTTACATGGGTATGTTACACTCAGGTAGACAGCATCGTACCCAGTACCCAGTTTTTCTACCCATACCACCTTCAATTCCTCCTCTCTGTCTCGTAGTCCATAGTGTCTGGTGTTCCCATGTTTATGCCTATGGGCGCTCAATGTTGAGCTCTCTCCTATAAGTGAGAACTGCAGTTTTGGTTTTCTGTTCCTGTGTTAATTCACTTAGGATTATGGCCTCCAGCTTCATCCACGTTCCTGCAAAGGACATGATTTCATTCTTTTGTTGTGGATACATAGTACTTTATGGTATCAGTGTACCACAATTTCTTTAGTCCGTCCACCACTGATGGGCAACTAGGTTGATTCCATGTCTTGCTATTGTGAATAGCATGGCATGAACATATGAGTGCATGTGTCTTTTTGGCAGAATGATCTATTTTAATAGATCTTGAACTTCTGATTTCAAACTACGCTGACTTTTTCTTGCTACAAATGCAAACAGAGCATCATATGGGTAGGCCATGCTTGGCTTATGCAAAAGGACATCCAAGACATCTTTTAAAAAGGTGATTCAGCCACCCTAGAAGGGGGGAAGTAGTCACATGGGCAGATTTTGTCTGGTTAAAACTTCATTTTGTCTTGGAAGATAGACATTGAAAAACAAGTCTTGAAGGCCAGATTTCGCCAGGATGAGAAGGCCTAATTGTCTGAGAGAACATAGGCCTTTTGAGTCCCTTAAGGAGTAACATGCCATAGAGCAAGCACCCCTCTTTGAATTAGTTTTCTGAATGTCTGCTGCCTGACTTCTCTATGGCAGACTGTCTGATGTCAGGAATCAATGGTATCGTTTGAAGGAGCCAGTCTTTTAGACAGAGGCATGCAAACTTCTTAGGAAGCCTTTATACTATATTAGTTTGTAAATCTAAATATCACATGCAGCTCTTGGTTCAACAATGCTCTTCTTTTTCTAATAATTTGCTGAAACTAATTGAATACAGGACACAGCTCACTGGTGGGCAAGTGAAGATGTTTCAGTTAGCTTCTAAGAAAACATATAGCTAAAGAAAGCAAAACTGACTGGCCTAGGTTTTAATGAGGTGATTAACTTAACATGTATCTCTACAAAGGATTATTTCGCTGCCAAAAGGGTGAAAGATTGGCCTTTACTAATTATTTAGAGGTTATATTTGGAAATAATCAGTATTCATTTTATAGATCATCTGAATAGCTAAAAAATAAAAAGACGCAAGAGGGTTAAATATAGTTACTAGACGTTTCCATATTTTTTACTTCTTTACCAGGTTTATAGAAATCATAGATTTAGTTAGGAGCAAAATAACCATTTGTGATGGTTTGACTCTTAATGTTGGAGTTAGTGTTACTCACTTAATCACAAATGCAGATGATTTTTCTATTTACTTTGTTATATTGAACTCCTGGTATTTCGAAGACATACATACTGCAATGTTGTAACAAGTGGTATATTCTGTTAGTTTTGGCATGCCTGAATCCTAACAGAGGATGGTACAACAAGCCCAGTTAATAGTATAACTAAATTAGCTCTCTAAATCTGTGCTATCCAATATGGTGGCCACTAGCCACAAGTACCTATTTTGATTTAAGTTAACTTTAAATTAAACTTGAAAATTCAGTTCTTCAGTTGCACTGGTGCTTAGTAGCTACTGTATTAGACATTTTCATCATTGCAGAAAATTCAGTTAGAAGGTGCTGCTTTGAAGAATCCTGAATTCACTGAATAATTGCTCTAGCTTGATCTCTGCATATTCTTACCTAGGATGTAAGTGGGTGAGACTACTAAGCCTCTAGGGTCCTCCCACTTCTGAGAGTCTCATCCCAACCACTTTCCTGATACCTGGGGATCACATCTGTACAACTCACAGAAAGCCCCTGTGGTGAGAAAGTCACTGGCATCCTGGTGAAAAATTCTTGGAACTTAGAGGACTTGAATGTAGTCCCAGCCCATTGAAGGGCTATATAGGGCAACCTATATAACTCTGGAAAAACCACTCAATTACTTTGAGTTTCTTCACACATTTATCTAATGAAGGGACTCTCCTGAACAATCTCCAAGGCTTGATTTGCTCTAAAATTCTAAAATGTTATTTTTAAAATACTCCTTGCTGATGATGTTGGATCAAGCAGATTTTGTTACTGTGTAGTCTGTGCTGTTTTCTTTGAAAACATTCTGAATTCTCACAATACCCGTTCAAGGAAGGGAAAACTTATTACCATTTTCCTTTTGCTTCAGTGGAGACTTCCCTGCACCCAACAGTTGGAAGCCTGTGAAAAATTGCCAGTCATGCAGCTGTTTTCAATATAAAGACTCTTGGCATGTGTGCAGGGTATCAGAGTGATCAAAGTTTTCACTTTTTTCCCCAAAACTTTGGGTATCTTGTAGACTTGCCATGTGCAAAATACTTAGTTTAGTATTTGTGTCTGATCATTAGCTAAAAAACTATTACCTTGACTCTTTAATATTATGAGCAATATAGAAAAAAAAATAGTCATTTGACTTGAAAGTTTTGGCATAAATATTTCCACCAGGATGTCCTTTGTTTAGTTGATGTTAAATGATTAATTATAGAATACTTGCATTTGAGGAGTTTATCTAGAACATTAGAAGACTAGGGCTAAAATGAAGGAGAAAGACCTATATATTCATTTGAATACTTTTTAATGGCGGCTTTCTCTATGGAACGCGCTGTTCTAATGGTGAGCACTCAGCAATAGACAAATGAAACAGAAAGTTCTCTTCCAAAGGTGCTTCTATTCTAGACAGTCTCCAAAGCATGTTCCAAAATTGGAGTTTTTTGAGACGTTAAAAGAGACTACATAGGCAAACACAGACTGTGCTCACATAAGGTTAGGAAATTGTCTGTTAAACAAAATTAAAGTTTTATTTGTTTGTTGTTGCAGGATTTCCAGAGTTTTAAAAATGCTAAGTACACTATGAATTTCCAAGACTAGAATATCATAGGCAGTGAGAAGTAAATGATTTTGGTGACTGAACACTTTTTTGTTCCCATAGAATACTTCATGAAAATGAGTAAAGCTCTGTTGAAAGAAAATTGCTTGGTAGAAAGCCTTTATTGCTGGATAATGGGCTAAGTCATTGGGACACAAACCTATTACATTCCTTAGATAGAGTCCGTCTGATACTTTTAATTTACTACTAGTCTCCTCAGTGTGGGGTGTAGCCTGGATTCTGTTCCAGGCATATTAAATGCTTGGGCAGCCCATCAAATGCACAGCTGGTGCTCAGTCATCCTCAGCAACCAAAGGATGCCTGAGAAGGATCATCGCGGGTGATGGGGATTTTGCTTCGTTAACTCAGAGCTGTAGCCAACACCATGCCAACAGTGTGGAGTACCCAAAGCTCTTGGATTTTAGACTCAGAAGGCCTGGGTTAAAACCTGAACTCTACCCCTTATTTGCTGAGCATCCTCAGATGAATTACTGACTTCTCTGAGCCTATTGCCTTGTCTATAAGAAAGAGGAGATTATAGATGCTCCGTGGGTTCATTATGAGGCTCAAATGGGGTCTTGTGTGTGAGGGTGCTTTGCAGTTTTGGCTCTGACTGCAGAGCAGGCCACACTGGCATGGGCCACATGGTTATACCCCTCATCCAAAGGGGTATTTTGGCAGTGGAGGAAGCTGGGATCCACATTGTCTTCTTAGATCTAAGTAACAGAATATGGCTCTTCTGCACTTATAGAGGATTCTTACTTCAGCCAAAACACTCAGCATTGAGGATTCAATAATAGGTATAAATAATGTTCAGATTTACGTAATTTGAGTACAAAAAGTATGTTTACATTGCCAGTACACTTTCAAATATGACATTTCTTTTATGTCATTCTTATTTATTTTTTTTAGTGACAGAGTCTTACTGTTTTGCCCAGGCTTGAGAGCAGTGGTGTCATCACAGCTCGAACTCCTGGATTCAAGTGATGCTCCCACCTCGGTCTCCCAAATAGCTGGGACTACAGGTGTGCGCCACCACACCAGGCTAATTTCTTTATTGTTTGTTGTTTTGTAGAGACAGGCCTTGCTATTGCCCAGGCTGGTCTTAAACTCCAGGACTTAAGCAGCCTTCCTGCCTTGGCCACCCAAAGTGTCATTCTTTTTAAAAAAGGGAACTTGATTATTCCTGTATGAATTATGCTATCAACTGATTTTTCTCAAATAGACCAGTGCAATGCAGAAAATATCACAGAAATATTCTTATCACTCAATTATTAGAAAAACTGAAATTTTCTTGGATTATTCTGTGGCATTTACCAACTCTCAACCATATTGCAATTATTTGGTCAGCTGGTGGGCTGTCTCAACAGACAAGGCAGGAAAACAAACAAAAAAACAAAACTCTTGAATAAAATTCTCTTATCAGTCTCAAGTGGTTAAAGCTGCCATTCAGGGCCCTCTGTGTAAATAAATCGCTCTCCACTTTCAACAACTCTGAAAAGTAGAACAACAAGTGTGCTCTCTCCAAAAAAGGCATTAGCAACGGTTAGAAGGCCAAAGTGAGGAGATCTGCTGACTTGACAAACCATGATTACTTTTTACAGCTCATGAAACTGTCTTTTTAAGAGCTGTGCTCTATGACCTTAAGTTTATTGCGCTCACGATTCTAGAAATGTCATCTTTTAGAAAGATGAGAAGCCTCAATGAGAAAAGACAAGATTAATAGCGTAGCTTTTGCCCAGTGCTAAGCATCTCAGCATTTGTTGCCAAACAGAGAAGAAAATGGAGAGCAAGTCCTCAGAGGCCCACGTGCTGGGGAGCTGTGCCATCCGTCCACACAGATAATCCCTAACCCTCCTTCGTTCCTTAATAGCAAGGTCTGTTGGTCCTCTCTGCTTATAAACAGATACGTAATGGCCTGATTGAATCACGCCTTCCCTCCCTCATAGATGGTGACCTGGAATACCTCACATTACTTTCTGTGAGTCCTCATTGCTTGTAGTATAAAAAGGGGGTATAACAGCCTTCTCTCTGAGAGTTGGGATAATTGGCAGCTAAAAAGATCTTGATAAAATGTTAGTCACATAATGTCACTCCTTTACTCAGAACCCTTGAATAGCTACCTGCGTCACTCTGAGTGAAAGCTAAGATCCTGACAGTGGTCCACGGGCGAGACCCAGCAGGACACAGTGCCCCATCCTCCTCTCTGCCCTCTTCTCTGACCTCTCTACCTCCAGCCATGTTGGCAGCCGTGTTGCTCAGGCCCCTGCTCATGGTTCTGCCTCAGGCCCTGACGCATACTATTGCTTCTGCCTGGAGCTCCCCTCTGCTAAGTGCCTGCATGGCTTAGATGCTTAGCTCTACTCAAGGATCTAAGTAGAGGGTCTCTACTCAAACACCTTCTCAGGGATCCTGTCAACCCTATTCACAATTGCAAACTCTTTCCCCAATCCCTTTCCTTTTTTTCTGCTTTATTTTTCTTCAGAGAACTTACCACTAGATAACATATATATTTTACCCATTTATTATGTTTATTATCTGCCTTTCTCTTCTTGAATGAAAGCCAGTGAGGGCAGGGGCTTCTTTATGTTCACTGCTATATCCCAAGCACCTGAATACTGTCTAGCACATAGCAGACACTCAGTAAATATGTGTTAGATGAATGGATATTAAATTACAACACAATTAAAGCATGTAGCACTGTGCCTTGGTTTTTAAAAAAAAATGGTGGGAGGAGGTAATAGGAGAGGTACTTGAATATGTAGCATGTTCCACGTTTTATTCCCATGACTTGCTGCAAGTGTTAAAGAGTCAGCCCATATTATTTGCTAGTCACAAAAGGAACATGTGTGAAAGATTTTTTTTTTAAGAAAATGCTTCTTTACAGAAGAACGCCATCTGCTAAATAAAGAAGGAACGATAGAATTAAGAATCACCATTTTACAATCCCGAGTGAAGTAACTGATTCCCGTACGGATCAGCGATAGATGCAAAAACCATAAGATGAAAGATGGATGGAAAAGTGGAAAGCTGAGTGAGGCAAAAATATCAATCCACAGATTTCTCACTAGTCACATAGGTTAAAATAGTGAAGAAAAAAACAAGTATCCTATTGCCTTCCTTTGCAACATCAGGAGTCTCGGGAGCTAAGAGGGAGGCAAGGAGGAGGTGCTCCTAAAATCCACTTACACTCATCCTAGAGCCACAAACAGAGACCCTGACGCTTCTTCAGGACAGGACTCCCGACACACGACATATGACCCAGAGCATTCCCCCGCTCATGTGTGTTTAAAGCAACTTGCAATCTTTAAACTTAGCAATGGAGCTTATAAATGAGTTATATTAGCTAACGAAAACAGTGAAATACTGAGCTATATTTCCCCATTTATTCCATTTTTGCTTCTACTTTTCCTTTCATTACCAGACAATTTGATTCAAATTCTATTAAGTTTTTAAAAAAAGCAACCATTTACCAATTTCAGTGGTCTCATCTAACCCCCTTGAGCCTTGTCATGCTTATCCTACAGTGGACCAATAGTCCAGAAGCCACTGCTGAGGAGGGAGCTTTGCATGCCTGATTTGTTAACCCTTCCTGTAAACTGTCAGGGAGAGCCTGGAATAGGTATTAATATTGTTGGTAATTGCACAACCATCAGGTGCTTAGATTTTTGCAAAGAGAAAGAAGACAAAATTCAGTTGCAAAATGACTCCTGAGGAAACCAGCAATTCAGTGCTCGTAAACAATGGAGTCATCCCGCCCTAGGCATCTTGATGATTAAACACTCTAGGAGGAGGTCCCACTAAGCTTAGTCTTTCTTTTCCTTTCCCCCATGTTCTGTTTATTCATTTTGAAACGAAAAGCAAAATTAGCTTTCCATACCCAGTGGAGAGTTTATCATGGGGAATAAGATGTCAGCAAGTCTTGAGAGTAGCTGGGCCCTTGACTGCGTGGGGACTGGCTTGTAAGTGATAGCATTTTAAAAACCCATGTGAAATTTCACAGGAAAGCAATACAACATCCCAGCACACAACGCAGTGAGGCTGGCTAAGCCCCAGAACAGAGTGGCCTCACTAACCGCATTCCTTCATCCTCAGGCCAGCCTTGGGAATCCCTCCTCCTGGCTTTGGCAGGCTGGCTTTCCACTAGAAAATTTGCATAAAATTTAAAATAAAAAAGAATACAATTGCTTTATAGATTTTAGTTTGCTGGTGTTCAAAAAAATGAACAGTGAGAGACCAGAATGCACTACCCCAAAATATGAAGAATTGCTGAGCTGTTGGTTACAAGAAAGCACTCTTCCCTCAGGAAAATACTTTTACAGAGACAAAAAGATATCCTTTTCCCTCTCTTCCCTACCCTTCTCAGAGGGAGAACAAAGGTTAACCACTGAAGACAAGCTTTACTAACTAACCCTTCCTCCCATTGTCACCAGACCATACAAACTCAGAGTCCTTTCCCTCTGTTTTATCATTTCTCTAAAGATTTACTGTTCTTTGTCGAAGATGCTATATAAGCTGTACTTCAAAGCCATCTCTTTGAGATGGACTTATTCCGTGTGTCTCCTTTGTGTATATAAAATATATGTTAATAAACTTGTTTATTTTTCTCTTGTTAATCTGTCTTTTGTAACAAGCTGGCTGGGTGGCCAGCTAAGAAGTTAAGAGGGTTATTATTTTTCATCTACAAAACCAAAGTGTACTTGGTGTTTCTGATTAGATCATAGCCAAAGGGCAATTCTGTGGAGGCCCCCATACCAGAGATCCCCTAGTCTGTGGCTCATTTTCTTTCCCTTTGAGAATAGGATTCCCAGCTTTTATCTCCATGGACTCCATACTTAAAAACTTGATTTTTAAGCTTGCACTGTGTCTTAATGTCTTAAGCGATAGCCCAAATGGCCTTCTGGTTTTCATCTAACTTTATAAAATAGGCCTACCTGATATTCTCCTTGGATGAATGCACCGGGAAGTCTAGTTGATGAGGTCTGCAGGGCTAGTCTGAGCATAGTCAGAGCTGGGTGGGGTGATCTGCCAGACACCATTTCCCATTAGTTTTCATGATCAGAATCAAGGCCTAGAATCAGGAGGCAGCCCAAGAGGATCCGCTCAGAATGGGAAGCCACATGGTCAGAGTATAAGGTAAATTGTCAGCATGGAAGGTCAGGCTGAGACCTGAGGAAACTCCCTAATAGTGTGTCATTACAGAGGCTTTTAATGTGGCACCGATTGCCTTGAGCCTGAATGGATGGACTGATGAAAAGAGCTAAGAAAAGCAATTATCTCCAGGCACCAATACCAATTTTGAGGACCTGCCCTAACCCAGGAAAATACACAAATGGACAATGATCAACTCGTCCATGCTCATAGTACTCTGTCCCATCCATGAAAAGAGTCAAACTCTTTAAGATACTTGAAAAGATTTATTCTGAGCCATATATGAGTGACCATAGCCCATGACACAGCCCTCAGGAGGTCCTAAGAACATGTGCCCAAGGTGGTCGGGGTGAAGCTTGGTTTTATACACTTTAAGGAGTTGTAAGACATCAATCAAATACATTTAAGATATACATTGATTTGGTCCAGAAAGGTGGAACAACTTGAAGGAGCTTGTGGGAGCTTCCAGGTTATAGGTAGATTTTAAAATTTTCTGATTGGCAATTGATTGAAGGAGTTATTATCAGTAGAAAGGAATGTTTGGGTTACCATAAGAGGTTGTGGACACTAAGGTTTTATTATGCAGATGAAGCGTTCAGGCAGCAGGCTTCAGAGAGAATAGATTGTACTGTTTCTTATCAGACTTTAGGACTGTGTTAATGCTGGGTCATATAATAAGGCAAGTCTGACCTCCACTTCCCCTCATGGCCTGAACCAGTCTTTGAGGTTAAATTTTAGAGTGCCCTGACTTAGGAGGAGGTCCATTCAGATGGTTGGGGGCCCTTAGAATTTTATTTTTGGTTTATATCCACAACCTCTGCAACAATTGACCCAGAACAATAAGAACTTGATCAATGATGGTCAGCTTCACTATTTTTTTTCTCCACTTGCAACTCAGAACCACTCAGAGAAAGTCAAATATGGTCCCCAAACCAATCACATAAGATGCACCACTCTATTTAGCCTGACTCTGAATAGCCTATGCCAGTCACCTCCAATCAGGGCCTGCCTGAAGCTTCTTTTTACACCATGGAGGATGCCCACTCTTCCACCTGTCTATGAGTCTGCTAAATATTAATATAAGTGATACAGCAGACTCCTACTATAACAAGCCAAAAAATGATCTGTGTGTTCTGATTTGGGTAGTCTTTATTTCCACAAGATCTAGATCTATAATAGACATACAAAGATTCATTATTTATACAAATATCCCAAGAACTCACACATCTAAATAGTGCCATTCTTTTCAAGTAGTTTCTCTAAAGAATATCATTGTTGTGGCTTTTTCACTCCTGCAAGCAGGAGGGAGTGGCGCCCGGCAGGTTCTTCTCCCCCATTGTTTATTGAGCTGGAGGGAGGGTTATAGGTCTTTTATTCCTGCTACTTGGCAGCTTGGCAAATTGAAGCATTACAGCTCTTTCACTCCCACAGGTTGGTGAGTTCCAGGTTCTTGTCCCGCAACCAAGAGGAATAAAGTATGCAGACAACAGAGAGTGAGTAAGGCAGAGTAAAAGTTTATTGAGTGACAAAAAGAAAGCTTTCAGCTGTGAGAGGGGATCCAAAAGTGGGTAGCCATCTGTGAGGCTAAGTCCAGGGTTTTCATGGGCTTAGAATGGGGGAGTATGCTGATTGGTCCATGGGTGGTCTTGGAAAGCACCATTTGATTGGTTAAAAGGCATCATTCAGAAGGAACCAGTCGAGAGATAGAGGGTAAGATGGGGATGGACGTTCTTACTCTGGTCATAGACTTTATCTGGAACTGGCAGGTTAGTGTTCAGGCTTTATACTGTCCTTGGCTTGAAGGTCAGGTTTCACCAGGGACTCATCCCTGTCTGCCTAGGAATTTGTCTATCTCCTGTCACTATCACCATCATCTCTCAAATCCTCCATCATTTCTCAAAACATTTTTGGCTCTTTTCTTTTTAGTATTGAATTTAGAGCCAATATGGAATTGTGTAGTGAGTTTACTCTTTATCTGATACTTTCACATTTTCATTAATTTTCCTCTCTCTCCCTATAACATACATGGTATCCCCGCACCCCTGTACATTTCATTCATGGCCTAGAATATGCCCTCTGCCAGTGGCATTATTAATCTTATTCACCAGCCTAGTCTCCAAAATAACTTCTAATTATTTCTCTGATTAACCCATTCCTCTACAAGAGTTTGTTCCTTACCAAAATGCTATTCCAAAGAGGGACTGAAGGTTTTTCCATCCATTTGAGAGGAGACTTGTCATAGACTCTGCCTGTCTTTGCATTTTGCAACACTGGAGAATATAGGGAAATATTTAATAAATTTTACTTTGTCCCAAATACTCCCTAAGTCCATTTCCCACCATGTCCTTCCTCAGATAGGGGACACCTCCAGTGTGCATGCCAAAACGGGGAGAGCAGACCCTCTATCGCTGGCAAAGCAGATGGTTTGTTCTCATTCCTTTGACACACATGTGGGACAGGTTTTTTTGTGCTTGTTCTGTTCTTGCCCTGCAAATGGTGCAGCAGTGTCTGTGGCAGAGAATAGTTTTAGGGAATTATAAACTATGTGAACACATGTGAGTTGCAAGCAATCGCTTTTCTCAGTGTGAATTCCTGCAATTAAATGGTACTTGTCCCTATACATCACTGCTTTTGTTAGTAAGGTTCAAACGTCAGAAGTCTGCCAAGTGGCTCTCTCAGTTCAGGTGAGTTTATAATAATTCTGGCTCTTGTAAAGAAACTGAACAAAGCAGCTCTGAGTCAGCAATGTTCATCTCACTGAAGCCTAGGGTTGCACAGACAAATGTTCGGGACATGCTGGAATGTTTACTATGTATGTGGCTGTAGAGCTGAGAGCACACTGCAGCACAATTGCTGGAAATGGTTCTATAAACAATTCATAATAAGGAGATTCACAAGGGGCACTTTGCTTTGAAGTGATAAAATCATTGAATTGTTTGGAATGCCCACATTGATCCTTTGAAATTCTTCAGTCATTCCCCTAGTATGGTAGGAGGTTGGAGATGCCTGGCAGGATGTGTGAGCAGTTTCATTTTAATTCTTTATCCTATATTAGCTCTTGGGGGTGGGTGGGTGGAGAGGAAGTCTCCTCAATCCTTCTCCTCTCATTCTTGTACCTCAAGAAATTTCCTGCCCTTGTCATTCCTTCTCAAACATTAATTACTGCTCAGAGAGGTATATTGGCACACCCTTCCTGTCTGCACAGATGACCTTGGGGCTGACAGGAAAAATGAAGCAGACCCAGAGCCTAGTGATTGCCAGTCTGCACATTATCTCCTCGCTGAGACACTGCAAGGTAATGAGGAAAGGACAGTTCCCCATGGATGTCACCTGAGAGGGAGATGGCAGCCATTTTTCAAGAGCCTAGGCAGCTCTGTGGAAGAGGTCACCCCCAGTCTGCTGTCCCTAACCTGGGGTTGGACACCTCTTGTCTCTTCTGTAGCACTCTGTGCTGATCTCCCTCGTAAGACATCACTCTAATTGCTTGTCTACACATCAGTCTCCCAAGAGGCTGTAAACTCCTTAAGGCTGAGGTTGTATTTTAGTATCACTTTATGACCAGCTGAATCAAATCAGCAACAGTGAGAAGTGACCAAAATAAAAATTTGATGCCAAGCATTTTAGGGAATCAGGAAATAAAATATGTAAGTATATACATATATATGTGTATATCTATCATGTATATACATATATATGCGTGTATGTATACACATGTATATACATACATATTAGATGTGTTGCAATGGCATGGTTTTAGTCCTCTGGGAATTATTTGTATTAGAAATAAATCTGTGTAAAATAAATCAAAGTCAAAATTTGCCATAAAACTAATGATCCTTTTCCAATTGACTTCTTGTGAGACTCAAAGAACTTCACAGATATAAAAATCACTTTGAAAACATAAGGCTTTTTAGCCATAGATAATATTTTATTATTAATAATAATAAATATATATAGCTGTAATTATATAATTAATATTGTGACATATCACTCATAAATACTTCAGCATACATTTTCTAAGAATAAGTACATTCTACTACATAATATTTTCATTATTATAGCCAAAAAAAATGAACATATAACACATCATCTAATATACAGGCCATATTTGAATTTCCCAATTTTCCACAAATCGACATTCATATATTTTTTTCTCTGATCCAAGATCCCATCAAGAGTCACACATTATATTTGGTTGCTATTATCTCTTTGATTTCTTTAACTATAGTATAGTTCTCAGTTCTACTGCCTTTGCACTTTTTGAAAGTTTTTTTGTAGAGACAGGGGTCTCACTTTTCTACCCAGCCTGGTCTCGAACTCTTGGCTTCAAGTAATCCTCTCACCTTGGCCTCCCAGAGTTGGGATCCTTTGTATTTTTTTAATGACTTTTTAAATGAATTCAAGGAACTTGTCTTCCTGAATGTCCCATTGCCTGGTTTTATGTGATAGTTTTCTCATGATTGGATTCAGGTTAGCCTATTTGGTAAGATATTGCAACATAATTTATATATATTTAAAATTATTTTATTCATAACATAATACTGTAGCAGAAAACTTAAAAAGTAGAAAAGAAAGAGAAGCCACCAATAATCCCATTAACCTGACTCATACAATAACATTCCAATGTATTTCCAGCATTTTTCTTATTATTCTTTTTAGCTTAGTTTTAGTTATGCTGCCAATTCAACTTTGTATTCTGGTGGTTTTTTTTTTTAACATAATATCACATCCTAAGCAGTTTCACTATAAGTGATAGCATCAATACTTACAATATTAACTGCCATTTATTGAGAACTTAGTAAGTCAGAAGCAGTATCAAGCAAATGTTATTTATTTGTTTGTTTATTTATTTTAAAGTTCATGACAGCCTTATGAAATAAGTTCTATCATTATCCCTGTTTTAGAATTGACAAAACTGAGACTCTGATATCACAGGTGGTAATGGGTAAAGAAATTTGAAAGCAGGTGAATGTGATTCTATCCCGCTATTTGTCTCCTATAATTTCTATTGAATGTGCTTTGACCTGTTCATTTCATGTAAACACACTAGTAACCCTTATCAGCTTAGGCCAGCCCTGGTGTTTTAGAATATTTCACAAACCCTGATTTTTCCTTTTGGCTGTCCTTTCAACTTAGGAGCAAAGCCGTGCACTGGTTTCAGAGACTAGAGCTCTCTATTTTTTGCCTAAGAACATAAATCTAAACCAAATTTGGTTTACCCAGTCTGTTTTTATTTCTCAAGGAGGCAATGCAACAAAGTCATCAAAGAGACTGCGTAGGGGTGAGTGAACAAAATCAATCAAATGAGACTACTGCCGGGTCCAAAGTCTCAAGCATTCCAGGACACCATGGGTGATGGTGGCAGATTTCTGTCCCTGGGCCCCAGAGGGCCCTCATCAAGGGAGTGTTGCCCTTGACAGTACCATGGCTGTGGGCTGGGGATCTGTCTTCTCTTCGGCTCTAATAGGAGACCCTGAAATTTAAGCTGTGTAAAATCATCCTGATGGTAAGGGCCTCTGACCCAAGCATACTCTAGTGATTAGACATGTGTCAGATGTCAAAGCCTGAAGAAGCATAAATTCTAATACTTCTCAATGCCTTTTAATGTGGGTTATATGCCTACATCTGTCTTATAGCCCATGGTGCCATCCAGGGAGGAGGCAGCAGCAATAGCAGGAACCTTTGCCAGCACAGCCTTTGGGAGGGATCTGAGCACAGCAGAAAGGACCCTAATGCATTTCAACTGCAGCCAAGTTAGTGGTTTAGACTTCATAAACATGTCTTAAATGTTATGACTCTTATCTTTATGCAAAGGCATTCCTACCCTAAAGGATAGCTATTTAAAAAATTAAATTTATAAAAAAATTAAAGCTCCCAATTCAGCACATAGTTCAAGAAGTTTCATGAGAAGAAAAGTTGATTCATCAGTTTTGTGTTGCTTGACTTTCTTTTGACCTTCTCCCAACCTTTTCCAAAACCATTACACATCTGGAATGCACAATCATTTACTAAAAGGGTTAAGGCAATATAACCTCCTTGTGATTAAGAATAAAAACGAAGTGGAATGGAGTTCTTCACAGTTTTACAGTTTTACTTGACTCAGGGATTGGAAGTAGTGATCAGGACCTAGAAAAGTTTCTATTATAATAATTTTCTTTAGTATTTGGTATTGAGAATGATGGGGAAAAAAATCAAGAGATATGATTAACCCATGAACCTAGCTATATTTAGTTAAAGACTGCCCTAGCCCTGTAAGTTATTCTGTGATGCTGTCTGCAATAAATTTTAATAGACTGTTATTACCCACATGTGTCAGTTATCTATTGCCACCATGATGCTTCATAAAAAATAAACACAAATGTTCAGTGGCATACAATAATAGATATTTATAACTCCTGCATTTGGAATACTTAGCTAGGCAGTGTGCTGATCTTGTCTGTGCACGTTCACATATCTGGGGGTAAGTTGGCTGTCAGCTGATCAAGGTTTCCCTTGAGTGGGTTGATTGGGGCAGCTTGGCTCAGTTCCAATTATCTTTCATTCTCCAGCAGACACATTCTCAAGGCAATGACAAAGGCACAAGAAAGCAAACTTCAATGTACAAGACCATTTCGAGTCTTTGATTTTGTAATAGTTCCTAAATTCCATGGGACAAAGCTAATTTTTGAGCCCAAATTTGAATGATGGAACAGGTTACCTTATCCACAGTAGGAGGACATCACAAAGTTACCTACGAAGACCTCATTAAAGGGATGGTAAAAACTGAGGTCCATATACTAGGCGATATGATGCTGTGTAGGGCTGAAGTCAGTATGAATTGTTTACCAACAGCTAATATCCAGTGCAGATCCAATCATGAAGACAAGCTGTGCAAGAAAAACAGGCACCTTGGTGGTTGGTTTTCATAATCCAAAGCAGAAGAAATAAGTTACTATCAAAGAGTGGTCAGGGTTGGGTGGTGGCTTACTCCTGTAATCTCAGCACTTAGGATGCCAAGGCAGGTGGATTGCTTGAGCCCAGGAGTTCAAGACCAGTCTGGGCAACATGGTGAAACTCTGTCACTACAAAAAAAAAAAAAAAATTAGCCAGGCCTGATGGCATGTGCCTGTAGTCCCATCTATTCAGGAGGTTGAGGTGAGTGGATTGCTTGAACTCAGGAGGTCAAGGCTGCAGTGAGCAGTAATTGTGCTGCTGCATTCTGGCCTGGGCAACAGAGCAATTGTCTTAAAAAAAAAAAGTGGCCAGAAATGTCAATCCTTCCTAAATTGTTCTGTATATTCAATACAGCCTCCATCAAAATCCTAGCAAGATGTTTTGTAGAAATCAACAAGCAGATTCTAAAATTTTTATGGAAAAGCAAAGTAAACAGATTAGTGAAAAGAATTTGGAGAAAAAAAAACAAGGCTAATCTAAATACTTAACTGTAAAGCTATAGTATCAAAAGCATGCGTATTGGTGAAAGGATCAACACAAATCAATGGAATTAAGTTGAATCCAAAATAAATCTGCAAATATAAGGATAATTGATTTTCAATTAAGGAACCAAGGAAATTCAATAGAGGATAGTTTTATTCAACAGATGTCAGTGAAACAGATACCTGTATGCAAAAACATGATTCTCAACCTGTCCCTTGCTTCAAATACAAAATCAACTCAAAGTGGAACATAGACCTACGTGTAAAACCTTGCAATAAGAAATTTCTAGAGGAAAAGATAGGGAAGAAATTTTTGCAACCATGGATAAGTGCTACTTTCTTAGCTAGGCCACACACACACACAAAAGTAGGACTTCATTGAAATAGAAAGTGCTGTTCTTTGAAAGCTACTGTTAAGTAAAAAAATAAACAGATAAGCCACAGACTGGGATAAAATATTTACAAAATACATATATTATGAAAGACTTGTTTTCAGAATATATGAAGAACTCTGACAAATATTAGTAAAAATAAACTAACAATCTAATAAAAAAATGGGCAAAAGAATTGGACACTTCAGCAAAGAAGGTATATGGATGGCAAATGAACAAAAAGACACTAAACAGTATTCGTCATCAAGGATATGCAAATTAAAAACAGTGAAATACTGCTATCTCTCATTTTAACAATTGAAATTTTAAAATGACAAGGTCAAGAGCTGATGAGGATGCAGAGGAATTGGAACTCTCAGGTATTGCTGGTGGCAATGCTAACTGCCACTTTAGAAGTCAGTCTGACAATTTCTTATAAAGTTGAAGGTCACTTATATGACTGAGCATTCAGATATTTACCCAAGAGAAATAAAAATATAAACCATTTGAGTATTCACCCAAGAGAAATAAAAAATCTTCATGTTTATAGTGGCATTATTCATAACCTTCAAAAAACTATGAACAACCCAAATAACTGCTGCCCAGTGAATAAATGAACAGAACTGTATCATTGTACATTGATACAATGGAATACGACAGCAATTAAAGAAAATAACTTGTGATATGTGTAACAACATGGATGAACTCAAATGCATAATGCTAAGTGAAAAAAACCCAGACTTAAAAGACCACCGGCTCTGTCCCTGCATATGAATGACATGCTGCAAAAGGCAAACCATAGGGACAGTGATTGCCAGGGTGTGAGAATGGAGAGAAAGGACTGATCACAAAGGTGCAAAGAGAGTGCTCTAGATCTTGATTGAGGTGGTGCTTATACAACTGTATGTGTTTTTCAAGATCCATCAAACTGCACACTTAAAAGGGGGAAATTCTACTGTATATAAAGTATACCTTGAAAAACCTGACTTTAAAAAAAAGGAAGCCAGGGAAGTAAAAGGCAGAGCCAGATACGTCATACATCAGTAGGTGTATTGCCGAAGCCTCCATTCCAGCTGCTGAGCACATGCTGAGCTGTGTGCTGCCTTTTCTTAGTCTTTTCAGTCAACAGCTATTGTTAGAAAAGTCATCTTGAACCAAAAGCTGAGACGTTTTAGTACTCCTTTACCCAGATTCCTTTTCCAAAAATGTGTCCTACAGAATAAATCTTAAATAACTCAAGCATTGACGATGCCTCTTGTGCAGCTCTCTACAGCAATAGGTATAAGAAGTGCTCCTTTCTGAGCTTTGAGGTCATGTGTCTAACCTCTTCCACTTCCCTTTAGAAAGAATATGTGCTTGAAGCAGGTTGGTCTGCCACACCTGAGCATTCCACACTCTCTGTCTGCAGTCAGATCTCTGGGTTGGTAAAATTGATTATTGAGGACATGATAGCAAGATGCTTGACTCCAGATTCCACAAACTGCCTCGGTCTGTATCAAAGACTATATCTCAGGCCGTACCCCCAGGAGGCCCATGGCAGTTTAGAGGACTGCCTTGTAGAAACTTTTGGTCAAATCAAGTCACATCCTAAAGAGAAAAAAGTGACTAACTTTTAGAAGTTGCTGAAACAAATCCTTCTATTGAATAGAAGCCACCCTGAATGGTTGCTCACTCACTATACAAGAACAGCCTGGAAGAAATCAGGGTGTCTTCTAAGTTCCTATGGAGAGCAGTCAGGGTGTCTAGTCTAACTCTCATACTCACTTTAACCACCAAAGAATTTACCCTCAGTTACGATTTGGCTTGATGGCAGCTGATTGGCAGTAGTACTAGAGGCAGGGGAGGTAACTGCCTCACTTCCCAAACTCCCAGTCCTCTTGGAAGGTGGCACAGCTGTAGTTTTACCCGTCTTGAATGCCTCCTCGCTCCAAAGGAAGGGCAAGAGCTGCAACTTTTGTTTTCAATGGACACCTTAGGTGTTTGGGAAGTCACATACCATGTGCCGTTCTGGTAAGAAAGAAAATAAGAAGGTGATTGGTCCAATCCCCTCTAACATAGATGAGGAAATGAGCCCTTGAGACCTAACTATAAAGCCAGTTAGTAGCAAGTGGTGTCACTAATTAAGCCTCCTGATACTTGGTGATGTGCCTGATCAGCTAGCTCCAGACTAAACTAGGTATTTTGCTTAATAATTTGCCTAAGAAACATATACAACATACACACACACACACACACACACACCACCACCATCACCACCACCACCACACCACAAAACAGAGAAAAAAACAACTACCAAGCATCATGTACACAATATTAAGGAATCCAAATCAATCCTTCTTCTGTGGGGTTGTTATTAGAAGAAAATAGTAGAAAAGAAGGAAGTCTTAAGAGCCCAGGCTCTGGAATGGGCTATTGGGATGCAAAGTAATCTAAAGTACTCTGTGCCTCAGTTTCCTCATTTGTACAAAATGGATGATGATAATATTGCTACCATAAGGTTGTTACTGATATTTAAACTGGTTTTTACATGTCAAATGCTTAGAATAAAGCCTGGCACATCAGCGGAAATTCACTACTACTCTCTCCGTTGGCCTGAAGCTGGCAGCGTTACAATTGCAGCTGTTCGCATACCAAAGAAGGTAGCTGGTGCAGCTACCTTCTTTGTGGGCCTTCCCTTTAGACCAAAGTAGCACCAGATAGTGCAGTAAAAGATAATGCTCATGTTAGAGAAAACCGGTTCTTTACCTTGAATAGCTTCCCATTTGTTCTGTGCAAGGATGGTGCTATAATCTTTCAAAGTATCTGCAAATTGCATTCAGAATAACCATATTTAACTTTTCTCGTATAAATGTGGTGGTTGTTCTGGAATGAGATTCAGCTCCATGTTTGTGTCCCTGGGCATGGTTCACAGCTTGTCAACAGCTGTCTTCAAACACACAAGCGTCTACCCTGCCCAGCCTGACTCTCCTAGACATGGCCCTAGGGTATTTGGAGCTGTTCAATCTCAGAGTATTTTCCTCCCTCCCTCCCTCCCTTCCTCCCTTCCTTTTTCTTTCAGCTTCAAAGTCTAGGACTCAAGCAGTCCTCCCACCTGAGCCTCCTGAGTAGCTGAGACTTGTAGTCTCACCATTCCTGGTTAATTTTTTAAATATTTTTGTAGAGATAAGGTCTTGCTATGTTGTCTAGGCTCGTCTCAAACTCCTGGGCTTAAGTGATCTTCCTACCTCAGCCACCCAAAGTGCTGGGATTACAGGCCTGAGCCATCTCACCCAGTTATTTTTCTTTAATCAATGAAATTCAGCTTTCTGCTGTCCCCTCTAGGAGTGTGAAGGGCTATGTCAGTTTATTGCTGGAAATATTAGGCAGTCAGAAGGCTGGATCATTCCTGTAGCGGTATTGGCTGAGTGACCGATAGGTCTTCTGCAGCCACTGGAGAAGCCAGCTCTGACCATTCCCCAGGATGTACATCTGATGCCATGGGCTTCACTCAAGTTGTTGGCCTGGTTTGAATAGTAAACACTTGAGTTTATGATTTCTACATAATATTTCACTACAGCAGCCAGAGCTCAGGGTGAGCAAAAGGGAAAACTATGATATAATTATGATTTCTCTCTGGCAGTGCCTTAGGACTGGAGGATGATACATTCTGGAAGGTGCTAGAAGTTGGGCCAGTGGAAGCTGAGGAGACATGAATAAGGCACTGATAGCATCTGCCACAGTCCCCAATAGGTCCATTCTCATCCACTTACATCTCATTACATCAATCTGTCTTGTCATTGATTCTTAATGGGGGTAACTGTTGATACTTTTAAAAAGGAAAATAGTCTGGGCACGTTGGCTCATTCCTATAATCCCAAAACTTTGGGAGGCCAAGGCCAATAGATTGCCTGAGATCAGGAGTTCGAGATCAGCCTGGCTAACATGGTGAAACCCCATCTCTATTAAAAATACAAAAATTAGCCAGGCATGGTGGCACATGCCTGTAGTTCCAGCTGCTCCAGAGACTGAGGCAGGAGAGTTGCTTGAACCCAGAAGGCAGAGGTTGCAGTGAGCCAAGATCGTGCCACTGCACTCCAGCCTGGGCAACAGAGCAAGACTCCATCTCAGTAATAATAATAATAACAATAATTACTGCAGAAAGATTAGTGGGCCAGGCTGCAGTCCCTACACAGAAGCTGGTTCCTAGGTCATAATTAATATTTATGATCCCAGACCTTAAAGTCTGAAGGGTCTGAAACCCCTGAATTACCTCATCTCTGTCAGTTCATAGTTTCTGTAACTGCCCATTTGGTTACTACCAGGAAAGAAAACACTTAGAGACATTCCAAGAAATCCCCTTAAGAACCAGGCTTGCTCCCTTACACCTCTATAACAGCTACTCTATCTTTTCCTGATAATCAGGTAACTTCTTTTTTGCCTATTGCTCTTACAGGCATGAGGAACCCAAAATAAGTAGCTGGCAGCAGTTGCTTTAGGGCTATGTAGTGCCTCCCGTGTCTGCTGGCAGAAGAGCTCTCTGTTTCCCTATTAGAAACTATAATCTCTGGTCCAGCAGACCCTAACACTGGGGAGTGCGTGGGAAGGGGAACAAAATCCCCAAGTAGATCATGAGAAGTGATACTGTCAGGAGCCACTCCCCCTCCTACCCCTTGGTTCCTAAACCCATGACTTCTTCCTACTAGGGGCATTGTACCCTCAACAACATTGATCTAGACAATATGCCACATTTTGAGTGACAGCACCCAAACCCTGCAAGTGGCATCCTCAGGCTGGAACCCCAGTTGTACCTTTAAAACACCATTCCAATTTTCTACCAGACTGGCAGCTTTAGGATGATATAGTATAGAGTAGGACCAGTGAATACCATCACTGTGTGCCAGTTATAATAACTCCTTCCCTGGGAAGTAAGTCTGTTGGTCCAGGAAATGTTAGGTGGGATCCTGAAAAGCGAAATCAGACCCTCTATGAGTGCTCAAATATCTTTCAAATGCTAGTGGTATTACAGAAGCCAATCCATCAATATCCCATCAAAATCCGTTGTGAATGCTACAGTACACAGGGTAATTACCTGCCACTTCTATCCCATCCAAATCTATCATCAGTGCCACAGTGAGTTGGGGTTTGTCACCACACCGCTTACCACAGGCAATGGGACTTGCTTCTTGCTACTTGACAAGCAAGTGATGTAGCTCTAGACCATATCCTTAGGATCTGCTTCCTAGGCTTACTTCTGGTACCAACTGTCTTAGCTTGTGTTCCACCAGAAGCAGATGCTAAGCAAAGTTTTTGAGTGTAAGTAGCTTATTGTGTAATTGACCCCAAGAAATATGAGTAACGGTGTGGAAAAGGGAGACAGGGACAGTAAGGCTGTCTATAAACGGCATTTTGTCAAATGGGAAACTGGAGCTAAATGCACTAAGGGGAACTCTGGAACACCAAGTAGTGCACATCCCTGAGTTATCTCTTCTGAGAGGCGAGGAAGCTGGAATATTCATTTATCAGCTCCCATCTGTCAATGATAGAGGCAACTCCGGGGGGAAGAAAGGAGGGCTATTAACTCCCCCACACTTCCAGCTTGCCACAATGTATAGGGACTGAAAAAACTGGGGGTAGGAGAAAACTTTCAGGCAAGACTCACAAGTGCTGGCACTAAGTTGATCCTGTATGCCCGGATGCAGGAAAGGCTGAGGCACCGTAGGACTGGCCTGCTACCGTGTGCAGGAATTATATATGAATACCAATTAATAGTTAATATTTATTGTGTGATTAATATGAACCAAGGGCAGTTCTAAGCGCTGCATGTGTATCTTGTGTATTTCTCACAGCATGAGAATAGGAATACGGGTTACCTGTTACTACCCTCATTTTCCAGATGGAGAATCCGAGGCTCAGAGGTGTTAAGCAATTTTCCCAAGTTTATTCAGCTATTTAGTGGAGGTTCTTGGATTCAAAATCAGGGACTCCTAATCTTTCCAGAACATGGAGGACTATGATGCAACTGATAGTAAGTCACCAACGGACACTGGCTGAGTTAGAGTTTCTTTAATAGCAAAGGCATTAAACATCTTAGAGGCAGCTAAACAAAGCAGAAAACCATGTAGCATGCTCTTGGTTGTAGGTACTGGTTTGCTAGGTGTCTGAGTGCTCATGAGAATTTACAGCTGCAAATAAGAACAACTATCTGGAATTAGACTTTCAGCAGGCATGAGAAGCTACTCTGTTCCGTGTGCACAGGCTTTTTACAACCTCCACATCCCACCCTTATGCTATCTAAAATGATTCTAAGGTCTCTAGCTATATATTTACCCCAGCACATTTCTGAGGATTGATTGCAAGATTGGATGAATCAATTGACAGTTTTCTAAGTGTAGTGTCATTCAGCGGGTCTAGGCTTCAGACATGCATGAGGTTTTTCTTTCCAAGGGGAAGAATGAGGAAGTGAGGATAAATCTCTTGAAGCAAAGAAGCCTTAGAGAGGACACAATAAGAACTAGAAATGCAAATGTCTCAGAGGCCAGTAAAGTATCAGAAAAGGAGGAAAGCAGGCTCAGTGCAAGATTAGAGGGAGCAGTGAGTACTGTGGCAAAAAGGCCAGCACATTCCCTGTCTAAAAGTGGCAGCGGCTACTCAGCTCAGCCAACGACAATAGTATCCCTTTATCTACCGAGATATGTTCCAAGACACTCCTCTCCCAGTGGATGCCTGAAACCATGGATAATACTGAACTCTCTATATACTGTGGCTTTTTTCCATCTAATAACTAAGACAGCTACTAACTGACCAATGGGCAGGTTGCAGCTATGCTGAACAAAGGGGTGATTCACACCCCAGACAACACGGAGTGGGACTCAGAGATTTCATTACACTGCTCAGAACAGTCTGCAATTTAAACCATATTGTTTATTTCTGGCATTTTCCACTTAATATTTTCAGGCTATGGTTGACCACAGGTAGTTCAAACTATAGAAAGTGAAACTGTGGGTACTACTGTTTTACCATTTGGGAATGTGGCCCATTGCTTTCAGATAATCAACAATTTCAAAAGTTGAAAATACAAAGTTCTATGGGTAGTTTTCTAATTTTCAAATGTCAGTAGCTAATTTACAATTATTTAAAATACCATGCGGGCTAATTTGTGAGCTCTGCCTTAATATTTGTAAGACTAATTGCCACTGGAAATGGAATTCTGCCTGGCTGTGACCCCTGAGTGATAGAAATAGAACACATAAGTGGCAGTTACAGAGAAATAGGCCTTGGTCCAAAATAAGAACGCATTTCCTAATAATATTACTCAAAGGCAGAGTGTTCTGCTGTAGGGAATGAGTTGCTCATTTCTATATATGTTCAAGTATCAATTGGTTGACGTCTTTGCCAGAACTGTGTAAAGGAAGACCAGAAATCAGATAGATGGGATGTTAGGCTTCACATCTGCCTTCCAAACCTGAGCTCCTTTGAATCAAAAGCACTACTTCTTCACGAAGGTTTTAATTCAAGCTGTACTGGGCATTCAGAATGAGTCTTTTGGTTTTACTTTCTGTGTCATATGAAGAACACAAGCGTGTCCTTTCTGGTCTGTTAATATAGGATGGGATTGCGATGCCTTTTCCAAGGGAAAATGTTTCAAAAGCTGATTATTACTATTTTAGATTTCCTATCTATCTCTTGGGTTTGCCTTGCCCTGAGTTGGCCTGTGCTTCTTCACATCCACTCAGCAAGGTTCAACTTGGCTTGGCTGTGTCTCTGCTGGTATTATTTGCTATGGAAATAAATGCACACAGACTCTGATAATTTATACACATTCAGATGTAACCATAAAGAGAAACCAACACTTTATATTTTTAAATTGCCATAAATCTGGGATCTGGAAATGAACAATTTTTCTTCCTCTGAACACATATATTTGCCAATATTGGTACTTTCTGTACCCTCAAAAACATTGACTATATCAATATAACACTGAAAATGTGAACATTTAAGCAAAAATAATTTGGCCAATTAAACCAGATACAACAATTAATTCAATGACAAAAATAAGTCAAACAAGTCAGCTTTGGCACATGGAGGCATTCAAGACACCAGCGTGTTTTATTTTTGACAGCAGCGTCTGGTCCTTATATATTCATCTAACACTTTCAGTAGATCTTGACTTCAGTATGAAACTTGCTCACATTTTCAGATCTACAAAGGACAGATTTTAACCAATATTCTGAAAATGCTTTCCTTTCCATAAGAAAATGAAGAGGAAAAAAGACTGCTTTATATTAAAATGCTTATTTTAGCCATGAAGATAAGCCCTAGCCATTCTCAGATGCTGAAATACTTTGGTTTGGAAGATCTTTACTGCATGGTTCTTGGCCTGGAGCCTCATCATGCTAGAGAATCCACTTGAATGTTCCATTTTTCAATCATTTGTTTGCAAAGTCTAATCTGGAAGGGGAACTAATATTATTAAGGACCTTTTATGTGCAAGGGCTGTGCCAGGCGTTTAACATGTATTGTCTTGTTTAACCCTCACAACGACCCAGTGGGGTGGGCATTTCTATCCACATGAGAAAGCAGGCTCCCGAGCTTCAGAATCGAATCAGAGCCTGGGACGCAGGGCAACCAGCTCCAAGATCACACAGGTTTTTGTTTGTTTATTTGTTTGTGTTTTTCAGCCTAAGAGAAATGATGGGAGAAAAGAGAAAAGAAATCTTTTGTAACTTAGGTAATCCAAAATAAAATTTCAGGAACCACTTACAAAACTATCTCTTTGAATTGTAATTCCAGTTACACATTAAATTTAACTATAGGGAGACTGAGTACAAACATTTATTGATTAGCCTTACAGTAAATTTGTGAGATTGAAACTTTCTAAATCTTATTGCAGATGGTACTAGCTACTGACTTTGACTTTCGGCTGTTAGATTGATCATTAGCAAGTAACTTCTGAACCCACATCAGCTCTGAGTGAACTTTGGGATTTTTCTTTGCTCTGATTTGTTACAATCTACGTCCGCCTTCTTTGGTAAGCCCGATGAGCACTCAAAGTAGGACTTTGAGCAGATATCCTAAGGCCGATATCCCAATTCTGTGTCTGTTTTTTTCCTTGAGGTTTAAACAGTATGTTGAATCAACATTCTATCAACAGCCTTTTCAGTGCTTTCTACCAAGAAGTTCTTAGTGAGAGCTGCATTGAGTTCAACTTTCTGTCTCGGTTCCTTTCTCTACCCTGGTTTAGTGTGCTGAAAAATCCTTTCGCATCAGCATTTATGCAGCACATAATTTTTTTACTCTCATCCAACAGGCACATTTGGATTTACTATTTTACTTGAACAGTTGGTGTTTACTGGCAGCAACAAGAACAAAATTTATAGCAGCAAATGGAAGCTGAACTCGCATGCTGGCTTTGCACTGAAGAACTTTGTGTTTGCCTTTTCCTAATTGTGAAAACAGTATGTCCAAGATTTTGCAGTCATCAGCATTCTGATGTAACGACTTCCATCTGGTCAAAGGAAGGAATTCAGAACCGCTATCTCCTTTTGAATTCTACTCCAATGCAAAGGTAATGCTTAGGAGAATGTTGGAAGACAGAAGAAATTCACACAATACATTCTGGAAAGTGGCTATAACATCCACTTTTCCAGGGGATAATTTTCCTGAAGAGCAAACAGGGATAGGGAGAGAGTTTGTCACGATCTTCTTAATGAAAGCAACTCTAACTGGAGCAAGATGATAGGATTACTTGGAGGTGAGAGAGGATAAAGAGAGCAGGATGATTTGTGGCGCGTTCCAATCGGAGGTAATAAGAAGTCAGAGATCCACAGAGACCATGCAATTGGAGAACAATGCCGAGGCAATGGAGGCCAACAACGTGGTAATAAGAAGTGGTTTAACATCCCATCTCATCCCATCTGGCATTCAGAATTTGGCCCTGGTTATTGAAATATGAAGCTTCTGATGGTCCTCACACTCCTGCAGTGACTTCCTCACTCATTAGCCAGGAGTCGAAGCTGAAAGAAATGTAGCATGATATCTCAAGTGCTTGCTTTGCATTTTTTATATTCATTGCTTCAACAAATATTTACTGAGCCCTAGATTGTATTTTAGGAATGGCATTAGGTACTGGAGATGATGGGTTAACACACACTCCTTGGCTACTCATTATAGAGGATTACATGAGAAACACAAACTATGCGTAGAAGAGCCCTAATTTTGAGTTCAAACAACCGAGGACGAAGACTTTTCTATACTAACTATCTTTATGCTTTATATTAATCTTTTTCTTCATACTTTATAGTCATCTTTTTCTTCCTGAAATGAGAAGGGAAGGAAAACAGAATTCTAGAAATAACCTTACAGCTGCCCTTCACTCTATGGAAAAAGTGAGCTCTTGACAGGAAAGGGATTCTATCCATGATCTTACAGTTCCTAAACAGTGACAGCATCATGGACACATTTGTTCCTAGAGTCATAAGCCTGCATACAGTAGGCATTCAGTTAGTAGGCACTGATTGGTCTAACAGAGGAAGCTGGGCTTGATTATGAAATAAACTAGGCTATGAAATCATGCCTCCTAAAAGCTCAGTAAAGGCAGAAACATGGGATGGGGCCTGTAAGGAAGTTGCCTCCCGCCTGTCTCCCTCCTGACACACACATAATCTGCAGATGTGAAAAGGACCCAGACTCTGACCACATGTGGCCTCCAGGACCGGGCAGTAGGGCCTTGCCCCCACCCTCACAGAGATTGTGGGCTCTGTCACAGAACTGCTGCTCTGTCTCTGACGCCCCTCACTCTCATGCTCTGTTGGAAACTCAAGCTGTGAAACCACGAAACACAGCGAGGAAGGGGTGAACTATTGCACATACTCAGGCTAAGTAGCCTCCGTTTATTCCATTCTTGCAGGATCATTGTAGGAAGGCATATGAGTCCTTACTGGTGAGCCACTGAACACAGACTCCCTTCTCACCTCTGCCTTGGAGCCCACCATGCCTGAGGTCTAGGGCTCACCCACATTAATTCAGGTCTTGGGCAACGTGGCTATTTTCTGACCTGTCTGTCTTCCCACCCTAGTGGTGAATTCTCTTTCTGAGATCTCACCTCCTTCTCTTGTCACCCAGCTTTTTCCAAGCATCTCCAATCTATCCGGCACATCATTAGAAATGTTAAACCTAAAAGGGAAAGCCATTCTGTGAATGTGTTTATGTAACAGGATATTAAAATGAGACTTTTCATGTTGTCTCAGTGCTAGCTGACGTCTTTGAGCTGAGAAAAAATGTTAAAAATGCGAATCTGTTCTCAAGAGATGTCATCTACTAAGGAGTGACCAAAAAAAGTGGTCCAATAACCCTGACACTATTGCTCAAATCCCAGCTATATAAGGGGAGACTTGTAAATTAATGAAGAGGGTGAGGATTTCATCAGACAGAGCTTTCAGGCTACTGAAATGCTTCCTCCTCCCCTCTCATATGTTTTCCCCTCATCTTAAATAAGAGAGGGGCTCCAGAGAATCAATTGAAGAGCTGACCTGGAACCCCTAGGCTTTGGGGAACACAAACAGAATGTATTGGTGTCTATTGCTGCTGAAACAGAGTAGCACAAATTTAACAGCTTAAAAATAGCAAAATTATGACCTCACAGTTCTGTAGGTCGGAAGGCCAGTGCGCGTGGCTGGTGTCTGGGCCTCAAGCCGTCGGCCAGGCTGCACTCCCTTCTACAGGCTCTAGGGGAGCATCTGTTTCCAGGCTTCTGCGCGTTGCTGGAATTCAGTTCACTTTGCCCGCTGGAACGAAGTCAAGTCCCTTTTTCCTTGCGGGCTGTCAGCCGGGGAATGCCACTGGCTCCTTGCAGCCTCTCTGATTCTCGTGCAAGGGCGCCTACATCTCAGAGCCAACTAGTGTGTGTGGAATCCTTCTCACGAGGCCGCATCTCTCTGACTTCAGTCGGGAAATGTTCTCTGCTTTTAAAGGCTCATGTAATTATTTTGAGCCTACCCGATAATCAAGGATAATCCCCTCATCTCAGAATCTGTTACCTTAACCACTATCCGCAAAGTCTCTGTTGCCATGTAATGTAAACTATTCATAGGTTCTGGGGATTAGGGCAAGGACATCTTTGCTGGGGGCCTTATTCAGCCTGCCACGTAGAGATTAGTACCTGCAAAGCCAGAAGGTGAGAAGCTAGATAGAGCAGCCGGTGGCAGCCAAAGGAGAAAGCGGGCGACAGCTGGAGAAGTCTAACTTCCACCGATGCTCAGCAAAGGCGCTGTTGCCCTGGAGGACTCGGGGAAGGGAGCTGAGCTGTCCGCCAAGAATGGGGCTCCACTCCAAAGGACCGCCAGGAGACGCAAGGAACCCCAGCAGGAGGAAGTCAGAGGTGGGGAAGGAGAGGCCATAAGCTGGAGGAGACACGTGTGGTAGGAAACTGCAATGGGAGCTCCCTAGTGGAGGTGTTTCAGAAGAACTCTGAAGATGCCCCTTAAGAAAAGCATCAGCCGGGCCAGGCACGGTGGCTCAGCCTGTAATCCCAGCACTTTGGGAGGCCGAGGCGGGTGGATCACGAGGTTCGAGACCAGCCTGGCAACGCGGTGAAAACCCATCTCTACTAAAAGTACAAAAAATTAGCCGGGCGTGGTGGCACTGTGCCTGTAATCTCAGCTACTCATGAGACTGAGGTAGGAGAATTGCTTGAACCCGGGAGGCAGAGGTTGCAGCGAGCTGAGATAGCACCATTGCACTCCAGCCTGGGCAACAAGAGCGAAACCGTGTCCCAAAAAAGGAAAAAAAAAAAAGAAAGAAAGAAAGAAAAGAGAAAAGCATCAGCTATATAACACTATCAAATCACAACCTTGCCATGCCTTCCTACTGCTGCTCCGATGTGAGAAAACCCAAAGGCAGCAGAAGAGCCGAAGAGTAGCAGAAACGCAAGGCGGGGCTGCAGTGCCCCGAGCACCTGCGGCTGTCCTGCGGCCTCCTACCACCTGGCCACGTGCTGCTTCCCGTCCACGCCCTGCTGAGGCCAGGCTCGGCTGGGGACACACAAAGCTTTGCGTTCGGTGAGCAACTGAAGCTTTGATGTTAGACTGAAGTGGACTTCAAGATCTCAGATGCAGAGTGTCTGTTAGTAACTGAAAGATGGCGTAAATGGTAGATCGGCCTAGCATTTTATCGCCAAATAAGGGAACAAGTTCATCAGGCAGTTCTAAGAAAGAATAGAATCGCTTCCTGCTTGCCCTTTTTTGTTTAAGTAGACCAGATTCACAAATTCCCTAACCCTTCTCTAGCAATGTGCAGGTTCTGATTAAACCAAGGGCTATCTCAAGAGACGGGCCAAATATCTGCATTAACAGGAACTCAAACCCTTGTTTCATTGAAATGTTTTGTTACAGCTTAATGACCACAGTTGCAAAGCCAGAATATTGAGTTTTTATATATTATTTACTGGAATAATGCCCTCTTAGTACCACATTGAACACAGTAAATTCTCTGATAATTGACAGTATACAAAAAGAGTACTTTGACTCATCAAAGAAGGCTAATGTTTTTTGATCTCTAATCCTTGGGCTACCTTTTCCATGATGTCAGGGAAAGAGCATTAGACTAGTTATTGTTCTAGAACTGGGTCTCCCACTAACTGTATACACACAGGCAGATCATTTTACGTTTTTGAGCATCAGTTTCTTCATGTGTAAGGGGTAACAACAATGTCTATCCTGCCTTGTTCATAGGATTGTAGGGAGAATCAAATGACATAATGGTCATGAAAATATATTTCTAAGTTGTAATCTGTATATATAATAAGGTATTACTAGTAATTGAACATTTATATATATTCTGTAACAGGTTGTAAATTTTTAAAGAGACCTAGTATACCATGCTTAATGGACTATTTTTTGAAAGACACATCAGAAACTGTTGACAATAATTGCCTCTAGGTAGAGACATGATGAGAGTGATGGGAAGGAGGCAGACTTATTTTTCACTCAATTTCTTTTTGTATCTCTTGAATTGATACTACACACACACACACACACACACACACACACACACACACACACACACACACACACATTGTGCATTTAAACCAATACAATTTAATAACTATTTGAGCCATTAAAGAAAAAAGATATATTTATTCTGAATAATAAATTGAAAATAATCTAATCTTTCTGTAAAATGGCTTTTTAGGATCTTTACTAATTCAGGTTTAAGTGAGATGATTTTGTTGATGCAGCCAGCACAGAACTTGGCACACAGTGGGTATTTCAAAAGTGGTAGAGCCCTTTGCTTTGAGGCCATATCATATGACTATCCACTCCCAGTGAATTAGCTGTATACAAGAATATAGTTAATGGGTTGCTGGATATTAGAAAGTTTATTGGATTTTACCAGGATGTTGGACACAGATGGTGTGGAAAATGCCAGAAAGTTGATGAATCATCTGGTAAACTAGTGGAAAAGGTAAATGGAGCCAGAAAGAGGCCAGAGAGGGCAAGGAAACAGAACAGGTCTGGAGAAAGGCAACTACACTCATTATATCACGTAACCCACTTTTCAGTTGCTGATGTTTCCAGAATGGTAAGTACATTTTGCAAATTGGAGCTGTTCTGATTTTCATGTTATTAAATGCTTACTAATTAACAAATAGCATGAAATCTCATTAGCTAGGCTGTGGGGTTGGTTTTTTTGTTGTTTGTTTGTTTTCAAATTGAGGGTTTCTTTTTATTTTATGGTAAGGAGCAGCGAGTCCATAAATCAGAACACTTTATGGGAAGTTCTAACACTTAGCCCTAATGCCAAGACTGAGAATCTGATAGCATAGCTATTAAAAATTAAGACCCCTGAAAGACTTCCATTTCTGCTAACAGAAATGCCCAAGGCAGCCAGACACTATGTCTCCCTTTCTGTTTTAATGTCATTGCATCAATTCTGCTACTCTGTTATAAAGCAAGCACCTAGAAAACATTTACAAAGCAGGCAAAACAAAAACAGAACAAAAACTCGAACTATCACATGCAGAAATCACCAGTGATGCTAAGACGCTATAGGTAATATTGACATAGCTATGGGATAATTCAAAATCTTGCTGCTCAAAGTGTGGTCCTTAAACAGCCTCATCAGCATCACATGGGAGCTTGTTCCCAATGCAGAACCGAACCTCAGGCCACCCCACAAGACCTACAGAATCAGAATCTTTAGTTTTCAAGATCCTCAAGTGATTTCTATGAATATTGAAATTCAAGAAGCACTGATTTAAATGTGTCAATGTGCTCCAGGTTAAAAAGAAAAAAATGTTGCTGATGAAAAGCAATTGTTTTATCTCAGAAATGAGAAATGGTCAACTTCAGATTTTTCCTTGAGAATAAATAATACATAAATTCAGCCCAAAACATAACACCGAAACACATTTCCAAAGAAAAGGATTTGAGACAGTGGAACCATTTGAGAGCCATGGAAATTTAAATAAGGAAATAGAAGAAAAAGACGATCAAAGACGGAGGCTCTAAGTCTTGGCAACTGATTGAATGTAAAGTCCAGTGAAGACTGAAGTCTCCCCACTCTGTTGAGTAGAATGAGGGGCTATTGGCTGAAGAAGGCGTGTACCAATTAGTGAGGTGCCAACAAAATGGAGCCCCAAACTAGGACATTTAAAACCTGAGATTTTTCTTCATGGGATAGTCTGTTTTTTGAATCAATCATTCTGTTTGACACGAAGAGTTACTTTTATTGCTTTCCCCACCATGGGTCCTTGATTTAAAAGGTTTCATCTATCAAACACTCTCTTTTGCTAAATAAGAATATTTCCCCTTTTTTATTCATTGAAGTGCTTTTGACCAGTGTGTGATAATGTGTGTGACCATTAGATTTGCTGTAATTCTAGATAGAAGCAAAGAAACTTGATAATTTGGTTGGTGTAGGAAGTTTTCCATATATGATTTTGGTTAGAAAATAACTCAAGGATTTCCCTAATTGTGCATATGAACAAGAATCCATTGCTAACCTGAGTGAAATTTCTCAGGAGTAAGGTAAGAAGAAGGACTGAGGTCAACAATGGGGGCTATAAAATAAGAATTTTCCTACTGTTTCTGCAATGAGGTCTTCCCATTAACAAATTTAGTTAAAGTCACTAGGAATTAACCTACACACCTGGAAATGCTCAGACCTGTCCTACTTGGAAACAAACTGGAGAAACAGTAGACATCAGCAATCAGCGGGTGACTCTTTATTTTGAATTTGGGAATAATAAAATAAAGAAAAATCATTAGTAACTGTCACTTGCAATGTGGAAGGCCCTCACCATTCTAATTGCAAGGGCCAAGCTGTAATCCATTACCATGAATAATTTCTTCTGGAGAGTGCCTATATAGTAAACCAGACTATCAGGACTCTAGCCAACTTTATGTTATGTTTTTGGTGATTTAAGGAATTCTGTTACAACAGATGACATTTTTGAAAGTGGAAATGTGCGTACATGGAACCAAAGTCTTAACTCCATGAGTAATTTTTAGTTGGCAGAGGCGCGAATTCTTTTCGAGCATTTAAGCATGGAGATTTTTAGTAAGGTTTTCAATTAATAAAAAATTTGAAAACTTCTTCTTCACAGAGTAACTTTAATAGGTACCTAAACTAGCTAAAAGATTGAGCTCTGTGTTGACACGTTTGGAGAATAATGTGGCAGTTGTTATGTTCGAATGTGTATTTGGGTCCCAGCTTGAACCGACAGGAAACGAGTTTTAAAACCTCTTTTCTCTGTGTAGGTTTAGGTGCAGTCATCTTGGATTTGAGTCATGCTTGTGGATTTTCATGTGTTACAACATCCAAGTGAATGTGCTGCTGTAGTTCAGTATCAGTAGGAATTAATACGTGGTTTAGTTAGCAAGTTAGCATTGCGTCACACTAGCTATCACTTTCGACAGTTTTACAAGGAAAATGGAATTACTTGAACGTGGCCACTTGAATTAAAATATCTTTTACAATCTCTCTGTTCCTTTGGAACTGATGACAAACCTAGAGAAGCATGCTAAAACAAGCTGACCCGAAAATCACATTCTTCTAGTTCTCACTTCGTAGAGTAGGCGCAATTCAAATATTGTAGAATATCTGTTGACTTGGGGATTTGTTAACAAAATTGAAAAACAAGCAAATTATAAAATGGTATTATGTAAGAGATAACATTTTTATGGCTGTTTCAGTGGTCTCATTGGTTCCTCCTCCTGGGATGGCAGCTGATCCTGGGCATGCTCTTATAGTGATACAGAAACACAGGAGCCCAGGCCAACCTCTAGACTTGGAACCAGGACATCAACCCTTTTGCCTTATTCTTTGGGCACACCATGTGGCAAGCTGAGAGTCAAGAGGCATAGATACAGCCCTAAATATGTTTCCGTTTGCTTTTTTTTTTTTATTTCTTCCCTTCCTTCTTCATATGCCAGCCAAACTTGGAAAGCTCTTTTAAAATGAGGCTCTTGCAAGACTAATGACTAGATCAAGAAAGGATCAGGCTGAAACATCCTTTAGGTGAACCAGATCTAGTGCTTTGCCTCCTGCATTTTGGGAATGTGATGATGTATATGAGACCACTACTAAACTGCAATATGCAACGTGTATGAAAGACACACAGACACCATACCAGGCTATTAGACAGTTTTGTGGTTGTTATTGTTCTATTCTCATAGAGAGGAGCTATTTAGTTTACTTAACAGATGAACAAATTCTCAAACTAAATTCTATCCGAATATTCCTCCTAAATTTATCCTGTAGGTATGTTGACCACTTTCTCACTTATTTCTTAATAGAGAGGAAGAACTGGTCATAATACTCTCTATACTTCATTTGACATGATAAATTTTTTTTCAAGATGAATTTTTTTTAAGATGAAGAAAAAGTAACTCCATAAAATTATAGAAAAGGTGAGCAAATAATTGTATAAATCAAGGCAGGGAAGCCCTTTCTAAGTAACTTAATGTCAAAGAGAAAAAAATGTCCATTTTTTTCTCACTTGAGTATTTGATGCTCGAGTTTTCAGTTCTGTTGATTTTTTTTTAACCTGTTCTCCATCTTTCAAAGTTTTGATTTCCTTTGTCCATTGCCTCTTTTTGTGTTTATAGTTTTATATTATTTTATTCATTTTTTGCCATTTTGAGTGAGAAACAAGCTAACCTTTGCAAGTCACCACTAGAAGGTCCAGGAATGGCAAATACTAGCTAGTGTGGAAGGCAGAGTATTTCACAACAGGAGCCACATAATATCCAGTAAGTATGACCAATACCTTCAGAATCACTAGAAAATAAATGCAAATTTTAAAGAGATTTATATCAGACTGCAAAGACTGAAAGTATAATATTCAGTGGTTTTTTTTTCATTCATTCATCATCTACCAGAAGCCCAGACAACCCTTTTGAAGAGCTTTTCTGTAAAGGCCCATTTACATTTCTTTCACCGAGAAAGGTGATAGCAAGTAGAGAAGAATGTGGGGTTGTGTGGATTGTGGGAATGACCCCATGTCTTCAGTCATCTCTATAATTAAGCCCTTTGCCATGTAACTTTGTAGTGTCCTCCCAGCATAGCTGGGGTGACCCGCCCCATCTCTGACTCTCAGCTTGCCATATGACATGCTTTGGCCCGAAGAAAAGGTGGAAGGCATGATGTCCTGGTTTTAAGCCCAGAGGTAGCCCTGGGCCCCTGTGTTTGTGTCTCATTGTAAAAACATGGCTGGGTTCACCTGCTTTTCCAGGAGGAAGCAGTGGGACCATGAGATAGCCGTAAACATCTTCTCTATTACACTGTACCCTTTCAGAATCTGTATTTTGGGGATTAACAAATCCCTAAGTCAATAAATATTCTTCCATAATACATTTTTTGGAGATTCTTGCCACTATACTTCTGGGAAATAAATGAATAAATTATATTTTCTATGTAATATTTTTCTGCTTATTTACATTAAATTTAAAAAAATTCACAAAACAAGAAATACTCTAATGCCTAGGAGGTTAGGCAGTGAAATTACTTTTCCAAAATACAATTTTGTCTATTTAAAGTACACTCGGCAACATGCTTGCCTACCTTCACAGAATTCTCTACAATAACATTAATCTATTAGTTTAGAGTTTCAGGACAAGAATTCATCTTCAAGTACTATTGTCCTTCATAAACCATTCCCACAATTTTTTTTCCTTTTTTAAAAATTAAATTTATTTTGAGATGATTATAGATTTGCATGTAGTTGAGGAAATACTACAGAGATTCTGTGTACTCTTTACCTAATTTCTCCCAATAGTAGCATTTTGCAAAACTATAGTACAACCTGGCAACCAGGATATTGACATCATAGCATTCCATTGATCTTACTCAGTTCTCTCCAGTTTTACTTGCACTCATTGGCAAAATAACTTTAGAGGCTATGGAGTATTCTATTGAATTGATAAATGTATCAAATTTCCTTAAGCAGTCCCTTTTATTGAACATTAGTATGTTTCTAATTTTCAGTGCAATAAAGGTTTCATAAACATTTTAATATAAATTTCATTGCTCACATCTGTTTTACAGATGAAATTTCTTCAAGTAGAAATATTAGGTCAAATAAATTACCAATTTCTAATAATTCTTATTAAAGAAGTGGAAATTATATTTGGTAGACATTCAATTGTATTTGATAATGTATATTCTTCCCAATATACATTAATATCCCTCAGTTAAAAAAAATTAACATTATTGACCTCTGTATCTATTAGCTACCATTGCATAATATTCCTCAGTAGTTTTAAAGAATAATTGTACATAAACACACATGTATTGATCATCTCAGGCTTCCATAACTAAATACCATAGACTGGGTGGCTTAAACAGAAGGAATTTGTTTTTCATGTTTCTGGAGGTTGGAGGTCTGAGACCAGGGAGTGACTGTGGTTGGGTTCAGGAGAGAGCTTCTTCTGGTTTCTAGACAGTCACCTTCTTGCTCTGTGCTCACATGAGGGGAAATAGAAGGAGAAAAAGCTCTCTGGTGTCTTTTTTTATAAGGGCACTGATCACATCATGCAAGCCCCCACCCTCAAAACCTTACCTAAATCTATTTATCTCCCAAAGTCCCCATCTCCAAATTCCATCACATTGGAGCCTAGGGCTTCCACCTATGAATCTTTTTGTGGTACAATATAGTTCAGTCTATACACACACATATATATGTATAATTTATATTCATATATATTTATATAGTTGAAAGTCTCCAAGATCATGAACAAAATGCTGAATGGTTATTTCTGGGTCCTAGAAGGAGAGCAAATTCTAGAACTTTTTTCTTTGTGTTTCTCTGTGTTTTTCCAAGTTGTATTCATGAAGCATGTACTATCTTTGTGTTTATAAAATATTAAATTTTTTAAAGAAGGTGTTTTAAATTATGAGGTACAGATGGTCAATATATTTAATAATAAAAGTTGGAATGGCACATAGCTCATCACTAATTGAAGAAAAGCTTTAGATTATGCAGTCCTTTAAACAAACTAACCTAAAACTAATGAAATTCCCTTATCCATGATGATACTAGCTGTTAACTCTCCTCTTACTTTCAAAATAATGATCAATGGCTGACTCTATTTTCCACTAGTGTTCTATTTATTAACTTGCATTATAAAATTACTTTTTTCCTTTTGTGAATGCAGAGCTTACTTCTTCACGTTTTATCCCCAGGGCTCCGAGGTGACGTCAGAGTGAGATCTTTTTATTAGTCTCGGATATTATTAAAAAGATGCTGTGAGAGGGTTGATGGAAGCACACAATATTACATCTCCTCTTCTTCTTTTCCTACTGATGAAATCTGGCAGGAAAAAAAAGCAACTACAACAAAAATTAAAGGACCCCTGAACAAGGTGGAAGTACACTAGAGGGAAAGTTGGGATAGTGAAAGGGAAGAGAGGCACAGAGAAAGAATCAATTGCCTTGAAAATGATAGAGGAGATTCTGTCAACCAGGATACATTGGGTGTTGCTGCAGTAACAAATGCCCTCCAAATCCTATAGCACATGCCTTGCTCACTCGGGCTATCATAGGCCCATCGCATCAGGGTGAACTCAGCTCATCAGCAACCCTCAGGAGCCCAAACTGCAGGAGCAGCTACCATTACAAATGTCACTGGTTGCCACACTAAAGGGAAAAAGAGAGCGATTCTGAGGGTCCCATGCCAGCAATTAAATGCTTTGGTCTAGAAGTGATACACATCATTTCTGCTTGTAACCTATATTGCCCCAAACTATTTATATGATCCCACAACAAAGGTCAGAAGGCCTTCCTACCACAAATCTTCAAGACCTGGAAATACTTTACAAACAGCACTACTATCAATAGCCCATGGTCTGGGCTGACTATGGATGTAAGCCAAAGTCAGCTGACCACAATGCCCAGCTTCCCCATTTGCAGTGTGCTTGAGTCTCTGCCTGGTGCTAGCAGTGAGCTACCTTGCTTCCACTTGCCACAAGTATGAAGTGTATGCAAAGGAAAGCCCACTGACCCAAAGTGAAGGGAATCTAGGTCCCAATCTCCATCAGCCAGCCATGTGGTCATGGGCTATGATTTCTTCATTGACAAAATTAGGAAATCCCTAAAATCTCTTTCTGGTCCAATCTGCTTTGATCCTTCGTGATGTGCACTTGTGCACCAGTTTGCCAGATTGTAGGAAGACGAGAGGCTGTGCACTGCTTAAGATGTGAGGTTTGGTTTCTCCCTCCGTTAGTGAAGACAGGCTCTGTGTGCGTGGAGCTCCTGCCCAGCTCTGCCTCAGGTCCAAGCCCAGATAGCCGCTGCTCCAGCCCCAAGGCTTGTGCCTACAAAGGAATTTGTTATCCATGAGATTCAGAATGAAAAGTCAGCCCATGTAGCATAATTTCATGTTTTTGTCCAGAGTTAGTAGATTTTAAAAATCAATAAAGAGAAGACAGGACATCAAGCAGTGGTCAGGAGCAGGAAGGGGAAGGAGATGCTGTGTCCACCTAGAGCCATGGTTCAGCTGTTGGACTGACCACACCAGACTGTTAAACTGAACAGAGTTTGTCAAAGTTTTTCTATTTTTCTGTTCTACATCAGTGGATTTTTTTTTTTTTAATTTCAGTAAGTCAAACAAGTGACAGTGAAAATCAGTCAACAAACTACATGATTGCTTTTCCTACTTCTGTCCTGTGACCTTGGGACACTTAGGTGACATGCCCTTGCCAACCTCTGGGTGCCATTAGACTCATGAGATCCCCAGCCAGGCCTCTCCACCTCAGCACTTTGTAGATTTGCCTCCTTTGACCACCGCCTAGGGCAACATGCCCATTCCTTTTGCTGTTTCTCTAGCTCCCCCACCCACCCCTCCTCAGCTGAAGTTTACTTCTCCAGCTTCAACAGCTTCTACCCAAATCCCCCTGAGAACCAGCCTGCAGCAGCCACCTGACTTTCCCCCTCCTCCTTTTACGGAGCACAGGCTTCCATTTAACCAGAAAGACATGTTTTTTAACTTAATTTTCCCTTGAAAATACACAAGGGTTTAAATTAAGGGTAAACTTTGCATTTTCAAATCACAAAAGTTTTTGCCAAAATTCACAGTGTTTGAAAAAAATAGGTCTAGACACTTTGCGAAAGGTTTTCCCATCTGCAGTGAAATTTGTGGATCGCATGGGAGGTCTTTTCATGTGTGAGCGTCATCGTTCTGAGAGCCCACTGGTTGGGCCTTTTATTTCTCCAGGCATGGGTGCACCTCAGGGGTGGGCTGAGTACCTATGAGTCTAGGTGGCAGTTTCTAATTAGGGCTGTGACCTTTACCATGCCACCTATCTTCCTGGGTCTCAGGAAGTGAAGATGGAACCAGCTTCACTCATAACTGAGTCTGCAGACTTCATGTCTTTAGGCTTACTGAGATTCTTAATCTTTTTCTTATCAGCAAGAGGCAAGAGGAAAGTGGGGCATGGGGAAGGTGAAATTACTTATATCCTCAATTTTATGTGATTTTCTGGGCAATGTTTTGAGTATTGTACATACCCTACATCTACTAGAGGTGCCCAGCAATGTGAGACAAAACTCATAGCAGGCAATGGAATGAAGAGCCGCCTCCTCTGAGCTATAGAATCATTGCTATGCTGAAGACTATAACTTTATGAGGTCTATGACTTTTTTGTCCTTAGTATGTGCTAAGTGTTACTCAAAAAAGAGTAAGTTCTGAACACCCTTGCATATATGTGTGCGTGTGTGCAAGTGTGTGTGTGAGCAAGGAGGTTTCCGAATGTATGAAGATACAGAGATTGAGAAATCATCTTGTGATATTCACAAGCATGAGGTCTACGTTTTTTTTTTCTCTCTGTTTTTAGTAAGCATGTGTGCATGCATATGTGGATAAAGACCAAAGAATTAACAAAAGCACCAACAAAATACTAATTTGTTTAGTGAATGTGAAGGTAATCCAGGATGAGGCCTGATTTCACATCTGCATGCAATCACAATATTTTCTCTGCCACTGAGTTGTTTATCTGGGAGGTGGGGGTCATTAACACCCAGCTGGTTTGAGGTTCCCCACCTGTGGAGGGCTGCTCCCATCATTCCTATTGGACGCTCATGAGAAGCTACATCCCCCAAGGCCTGGGCTCTCTGATCCCCAAGGAATCTCACTGGGAATACCTCCAGGGCACTTGTATTTGTTGGTCTCAGTTCCTTGGGCCAGTCCTCTTTCACTTCCCTGAAGAGATTCCAAGTTATCCTCCTGGCTTTTCTCAGACTCTGCGCTGATCCCCACTACACTTTCAAGATGAGCGGAGCCGCACACTGCTGTGGCTTCGGGTTATTCTGCACAAGCAGTGTCAAAGGCAGGCAAGCTGGCTCCCCAGCCTCCACCCTCATCCAGAATGAGACATCTTCTCTCTGCCTTCTCCCCTGTGGACGTTGGCTCACAGCATGTAAGTCACCTGGGAATCTGGTGAAAATAAAGTTTCTTTCTCAGTAGATCTGAGGTGGTGCCTGATAGTTTGCATTTCTAACAGGCTTGCAGGTGAGAAATGTGCAGTCCTGACTGGGCCGACACTTTGTGAGCAAGACTTTGAAGTGCACCTCAGGCTGCAGCTGTTCATATCTGGCAGGGTCACCTTCTTAGCCTCTGGGTCCAGCCCTGGCCGCAGGAAACCTCTCAGAAGATGGGAAGAAGCTAGCCCTGATGTTTTAAAGGAATCACATGAGGTTGGGCTTTAGGGGGGGTGGGAATAGGTGTCTGCAGCTTTTTCCAATTACAGATAAGAAACTAGTTATTTTTAAAGGCAAATAAGAAATATAATAGACTAACATTGCAGTTCCCTAGATATATTCTAAGAAATACTGGTCCTATGTGATGTTAATAGGAGTTATGTGCAAATGGGATCTCTATGCCCAAATGAATTCTAGAATTTAAAATCTAAACACAAGGTTAAACAAAGTTTAATAGAATTTTTACTGCAGAACTTTTCAGAAGCTTTAATAAGTGAATGTACATTATAGCTCTCCAAGAAGGACATAAAGTATGCTACACTCCCCAAAAGTATTTTCCCAGGAAATCTCAATTTTTTTTTAAACAAGGTTAATAGAAATAAAGCTCCATGGAGAACGGTCAAGCTCTTTGGGAAAGTGTATCATAGGTACCCACCAAGAGTCAACTTCATCAGCCTTTCTCAGCTCTTATTTTGCCTGCCACAAAGATTACAGAACAGAAGGGTTGGTTTTCTCAGATTCATTTGTGATAACTTAGTCATTTTAAGGATGTCCACTAGTCCATTGATTCTTTTTCTTTCCAAATGTTACACATTTCTTTCAAATGCTAAGCCTGGAATATAAAAATCATATCATCATGTCACCTGTTCATATGCACACTATACTCACCACTGAAAGGTATTCCTTTACCACTGTCTCCCCTCCTTAATATACAGTTGACCCTTTACAGGGGTGAGGGTTGGGGCAATGACACCCATACCTGCACAGTTGAAAATCCTTGTATAACTTTTTTTTCAGAATCCTATCAGATACATTTATTTATTTATTTATTCATCTGTTATTTTTGTTTCAGGGGCACATGTGTAGGTTTGTTACAAAGGTACATTGGTGTCACAGGTTTGGTGTACAAATTATTTAATCCCCCAGGTATTAAAATAAGCACAGTACTCCACAGGTAGTTTTCTGATCCTCACCCTTCTCCCAGCCTCCACCCTCAAATAGGCTGAAGTGTCTGTTATTCCCTTCTTTGTGTCCATGTGTACTCAGTGCTTAGCTCCCACTTATAAGAAAGAGCATGCAGTATTTGGTTTTCTGTTCCTTTGCTAGTTCACTTAGGATAGTGATCTCCAGCTCCATGCATGTTGCTGCAAATGATATGATCTTATGCTTTTTCATGGCTGCATAGTATTCCATGGTGTATATGTACCACATTTTTCTTATTCAGCCTGCTGTTGATGGGCACCTAGGTTGATCTGATATCTTTGCTATTATGAACAGTGTTGCAATGATCACTTGCATGCATGTGTCTTTATGGTAGAACGATTTCTATTCCTTTGAGTATTTACCTAATAATGGGATTGCTGGATCAAACAGTAGTTCTAAGTTTTTTGAGAAATTATCCAACTGCTTTCCACAAAGCCTGAACTAATTTATAATACAGTGTGTAAGCAGTGTATAATTGTTCCCTTTTCTCTGCAGCCTTGCTAGCATCTGTTATTTTTTGACTTCTTAATAATAACCTCTGACTGTTGTGAAGTGCTATCTCATTATGGTTTTGATTTGCATTTCTTTAGTGATGTTGAGCATTTTTTTCATATGCTTATTGGCTACATGTATGTCTTCTTTTGAAAACTGTTCATGTCCTGTGCCTACTTTTTGTTAAAATTATACTTTAAGTTCTGGAGTACATGTGCAGATCTTGCAGGACTGTAACATAGATATACACAAGCCATGTTGGTTTGCTGCCTCCATCCCTCCGTCACCTACGTGAGGTATTTCTCCCAATGTTATCCCTCCCTAATCTCCCCACCCCCCGTTATGTCTCCCCTAGCCTCCCACCCCCCAGTAGACCCCAGTGTGTGATGTTCCCCTCCCTGTGTCCATGTGTTCTCATTGTTCAACACCCACCTATGAGTGAGAACATTCAGTGTTCGGTTTTCTGTTCTTGTGTCAGTTTGCTGAGAATGATGGTTTCCAGATTCATCCATGTCCCTGCAAAGGACATGAACTCATCCTTTCTTATGGCTGCATAGTATTCCATGTTGTATATGTGCCACATTTTCTTTATTCAGTCTATCATTGATGATCATTTGGGTTGGTTCCAGGTTTTGCTATTGTAAACAGTGTTGAATGAACATATGTGTGCATGTGTCTTTATAATAGAACGATTTATAATCCTTTGGGTGTATACCCAGTAATGGGATTGCTGGGTCAAATGATATTTCTATTTCTAGATCCTTGAGAAATCACCACTCTGTCTTCCACAATGGTCGAACTAATTTACACTCTCACCAGTCGTGTAAAAGTGTTCCTATTTCTCCACATCCTCTCCAGCATCTATTGTCTCTAGATTTTTTAATGATCACCATTCTAACTGGCATGAGATGGTATCTCAATGTGGTTTTGATTTGTATTTCTCTAATGACCAGTGACGATGAGAATATTTTCATATGTTTGGCCACATAAATGTCTTTTGAAAAGTGTCTGTTCATATCCTTTGCCCACTTTTTGATGGGGTTGTTTGTTTTTTTCTTGTAAATTTGTTTTAATTCTTCGTATCAGCCCTTTGTCAGATGGGTAGCTTGCAAACATTTTTTCCCATTCTGTTGGTTGCCAGTTCACTCTAGTGATTATTTCTTTTGCTGTGCAGAAGCTCTCAAGTTTAATTAGATCCCATTTGTCTATTTTGGCTTTTGTTGCTTTGGGTGTTTTAGTCATGAAGTTCTTGCCTATGCCTATGTCCTGAATGGTATCTTTTTAATGGGGTTATGTGTGTCCTATAATTTTGGAACTCCCTGAAACTTAACTACTAATAGTCTATTTTTGAGCAGAAGCCTTCCAGATAACATAAACAGTTCAATTAACATATATTTAGTATGTTATATGTATTATATACCATATTCTTACAATAGAGTAAGCTAGAAAAAAAGGAAATGTTATTAAGAAAATCATAAGGAAGAGAAAATATATTTACTATTCATTGAGTGGAAGTGGATCATCATAAAGGTCTTCATCCTTGTTGTCTTCATGTTGAATAGGCTGAGGAGGAGGATGCCGGGGAGGGGTTGGTCTTGCTGTCTCAGGGGTGGTAGAGCTGGAAGAGTTGGAAAGGGAGGCACAATTGGCAGCACACTCAATGTAACTTTTACTGAAAAAAGTCTGCAATTAAGCAGATCTGACCAGCTCAAACCCATGTTGTTCAAGGGTCAACTGCGTAAGTAGAAAGGTTGAGGTGGAAGCAGAAGAAAAGTAGGAAAAAGAGTATTTAAAATGATGATAGTACTATATTTCCCTGATTGCATATCACCTGCAATTAGAAAAGCCCAGCAGATTTATCTGGTTAAATATTTTGAGCAAGCTTAAGAAATTTTCTTTGAGATTCAAGAGTTTTTCTGGGCAGGTAGTAGAAAAAATGTAAGATAAGTGAACTCAGAGAGCAATGCTTCCTCTAGATTCTGCTGAGGGGTCTCCATCCTGGTGAATATTTCAAGTTCATAAAAAACTTGAACATAAAAGTAAAAATACTTCTTAGGGAATCTCCTCTTTTTTAATTCAGAGTGTAGCACGCAACTGGAATTTCTGTGGTTGTGTTTCAGGCAGGCGGAAGAGGCATTTTACAACTTCAAATCTGTAGGCAGGGTGGAAGCTTCCAGTTCACTCAGTGGCTGCATCCCAAAATACTGTTGGTAATCTTACAGAGAATTAGATAAAAAAGATGGAGCAAATGAAGGTGTATGTTTGTTCATGTGTGTGGGTGTGAGGTAGGAGAATAGGGTCTGGAAGCAGGGAATCTAAGGCTGATTCACTGACTTCTAGAACTGAATCAAAAGGAAAAGAAAACCCCACCTCTCCACCCTGAGTAACAAAAGGATCAGACGCTGTGGCACTGCATAGCAGATAAAAAAATGGAAAGTACCTCTGATTTGGTCCCCTCCTGCAACCAATCAGGTTAGTGGTGGCCCAAGTCTTCATGTCTAACTTTGTAACTTCAGTTCAGCCTCTGATGGCCACCTCCTACAACCAGACTGGTAGTGGGCCATGTCTTCATTTACGTAGAGTGTAACCAAATAACCAATGGGACACCTGTAGTGGATATTTAAACCCCAGAAAATTCTGTCACCAGTGCTCTTGAGTGGAATGTACTTTCATTTCAATAAATCTGCTTTCATTGCCTCATTCTTTCGTTGCTTTGCTTGTACATTTTGTCCAATTCGTTGTTCAAAACGCCAAAACCTGGACAACTTGTAGTCAAGACCCTCCACCGGCAACATGCGTATGTGTTTTTGAGGTGTTAGGTAGCTGAGATTGAAGATGAGTGGATTTATGAATTGAATAACAATAAATATCCTACTTAAAAATGTTAAAAGTTGGAAATCATCTCTTATTGTGATAACACGTTTCTCCTCCCTGGGAATCTGTTGGATAGATCGGAGCTGGCAGGGTAAGGCCTGTATTGTTGAAGTTGCCATGGCGACTGCAGGAAGTGCGCTTTCTTCTAAAAACCTCACTGGTCCAAAAAGAAGCCCAGGCAAGTCTGGCTTAGAAGTGACTTAGAAGTATTTTTTTATTCTAAAATGTTGCAGTGATAATTGCTAAGAAGTATAAACAAAGGAAAAGGAGGCTGTGTTTGTCTTTTCTTCCTAATTAATCCCTTTCCTTACATTTTGCTTAATTATCTACACACCTGAATGCAAGTCCCTCCCAATTACAAAACCAATGCCTGTTTTCTGAAACAGAAAATTTAAAAAACATTTTTTGCCAACTTGAACATATATTTAAGCCTCTAAGTGAAATAGTTAAAAAGCTGCTTATAATATTCCATTTATTAATCTACACATATGTATATTAATTGCATAAAACTGAAAAGAAAATTATATACACTCATACTTTGGAATATTGCTTTATTCTACTGTGATATTTCATGAAACAATCTGTTCACATGTGTCATGGGTGTCTTGGCTGTCAGCAACTTTGCTGTCACTGGAAACCCTTTCTGATTTTTTTAAAACAGTTTTCCAAAACACACTATCTTCTCTGCCACCCACGTTTTTATAACACAGCAATTTTTAAATACAGATGTAATGCTATTACAGAAAATTTTATCCCAGACCACAAGTATCCATTCCTACAAGCTAGGACAGGTTTTTTTTTTTTTTTTTTAATAATTCATCATCCATGTTTTAGTGATCTCCATCATGTTTCACTTACTGTATTGCTTTTATTTGTTTTTATTTTCAGTTTTTTAGATGTAAAAAAAAATTTTTTTAATTCCATATATTTTATTTTTTCTTAATTGTACTTTAAGTTCTGGGGTACATATGCAGAACATGCAGGTTTGTTACATAGGTATACACGTGTCATGGTGGTTGGCTGCATCCATCACCTTGTCATTTGACAGTATTTCTCCTAATGCTGTCCCTCCACTAGCTCCTCACCCCCTGAGAGTCCCCAGTGTGTGATATTCCCCTCCCTGTGTCCATGTGTTCTCATTGTTCAACTCCCACTTATGAGTGAGAACATGCTTTTTTAAAAAAGCAATACACACAGTGTTGTACACTATTTTGCAGGCATGTACACACTTACTGTGTTACTTTTTTAAAAAAAGCTTATGTTCGGGCTGGGTGCGGTGGCTCACAACTGTAATCTCAGCACTTTGGGAGGCCGAGGCAGGCGAATCACGAGGTCAGGAGTTCAAGACCAGCCTGGCCAACATGCTGAAACACCATCTCTACTAGAAATGCAAAAAACTAGCTGGGCGTGGTGGCAGGTGCCTGTAATTCCAGCTACTCAGGAGGCTGAGGCAGGAGCATTGCTTGAACCCAGGAGGTGGAGGTTGCAGTGAACGGAGATTGCACCACTGCACTCCATCCTGAGTGACAGTGTGAGACTTTGTCTCAAACAAAAAAAAAAAAAAGAAAAGCTAAGAAAAGTTTATGTTCAATGGCGTACAAGACTTGAAAGAATGAGTTAAACTCCCAAAGGAAAGATAATCACACTATGTTAAATTTCTTTGATTCCTTTTATTCTTAATTCAAAATAAATTCTGTTAGATGACCTAACAAAATAGCAGTAGTAACAACAACTCACACTTCCTGAGCCTTTATCATTTGCGAAACACTATTGAAACACACTATGGGTAGTAACTTATATAACGGCCTGTTTCTCAAGAGTGCTTCCCGAGTGTGGCAGGCGAGGCTCCCTGAGCAGATACGGCTGTGGACCAGACAAAACATCACGCACTATGGTGTCCTGAGGGCATCGGATGGTTTCTACTTGTGTGTGCCTTTCTGCTGCTTAATCTGCTGGTTGTCAAACACACAAAAGTGTGTATTGCTTTTTTTAAAAAGGCAGTCAACTGTGTGTGTGTGTTGACTACCTTTTCTTTTTCTCAAAGGGAAATAGAAGACCTCAACAGCATGCCATTGTTTTAGATAAGTGGTTCTCAGCACTGGTCTGCATATTAGAACCACCTGAAAAGCGTTTTAAAAACACTGATGAGGCTCAAGCCTCAACTCAGAGCAAATACATCAGAATTTATTTATGGTGGAGCCAGAGCATCAATAGATTTGAAAGCTCCTCAGGTGATTCTAATTTTTAACCCCCCTGAGAAACAATGTTTTAGATTATTACACACGAACCTAAGGTCCTCATATTTCTCCCTAGATGAACTGAATGTCCTGTATCTACTAGGAAGTTGGGAAATACTAACCATACTCTTTCAATATTCAGCAGCTTTTCAAAAGTTCTGCTTAGAGGAATGCCTGGTGGAATCACGGGTCTTACCTGTATGCTTAGAATGCATCAAAGTTCTTCTGGACTCATAGCACCACCTGGAGACTGGTGTGGGGGCTGTATCTCCCCACCGGCCTCTCCCCACTCATTAACGGGTGCACCCAACTCCTCAGCTCTGTCCCCCACCTGCCCACACTCACACACACATTTCCTGTCTCATATCTTTCAATCTTTAGTTGATCACACTAGAGACATTCTCTTTCTGAAGTAACAATTCTCCTTCTACCGTTTTCTCTTCTACTGAAGCCCACATAACAGAATAATAGTAACTTCCATTTTGACCATGTTAAAATTGTACCAGATCTACTCTTGTATACTATGGAATTAAATTAGAAATCAATAACAATAAGATAGAAAACCCCCAAATATTTGGAAATTAAATAAATTTCTAAATATAATTATGGCTCAGAAAAGAAATTATAAGAAAAATTAGAAAATACATGAAACAATGAAAATATTATAAACTATTCATCTGACAAAGGTCTGATATCCAGTATCTATAAGGACAACTTAAGCACATTTACAAGAAAAACAAACCTCATTAAAAAGTGGGCAAAGACACTTTTCAAAAGAAGACATACATGCTGTCAACAAGCATATGAAAAGAGCCCAATATCACCAATCGTTAGAGAAATGAAAATCCAAACTACAATGAGATACCATCTCACATTAGTTGGAATGATCATTACTAAAAAGTCAAAAAATAACAGATGCTGGCAAGGTTGCAGAGAAAAGGAAATGCTTATACACCATTTCCAGGAGTGCAAATTAGTTCAACCATTGTGGAAAGCAGTGTGGCTTTTCCTCATGTAGCTAAAAACAGGACTGCTATTCAACCCAGCAATCTCATCACTGTATATCCAAAGGAATATAAATCATTCTATCATGAAGATACATGTACGTGTATGTTGATTACAATACTATTAACAATAGCAAAGATATGGAATCAATCTAAATACCCATCAGTGGTAGACTGGATAAAGAAAATGTGGTACATATACATCATAGTATTGAATACTATGCAGCCATAGTAAAAGAAAGAAGTCATGTCCTTTTCAGGAACATGGAGGTCATCATCCTTAGCAAATTAATACAGAAACAGAAAACCAAATACCACATGTTCTCACTTGTAAGTCGCAGCTAAATAACGAGAACACATGGACACAAAGGGGCACAACAGACACTGGGGCCTAATTGAGAGTGGGGGGTGGGAGGAAGGAGAGGAGTAAAATAAATAACTATTGGGTACTGGGCTTAGTACCTGGGTGATGAAGTAATTTGTAAAGCAAACTCCCGTGACACAAGTTTACCTATATAACAAATCTGCACATGTACCCCAATCCTAAAATAGAAGTTAGAAAAGAAAGATGTATTTAAATTTGTGAAACGTAGCAAAAGCAATCCCTAGAGAAAATGTTATAGTTTTTAATGTTTAGATTAGCAGAGAAATGATCTAAAATTGGTGGCCAAGATTCTGTTTCAAGAAAAAAGAAGAAAAACACAATAATTTCAAAATAAATAAAGGAAATAACTTTAAAAGTAAAGAAATTTAACAAAGCCAGTATTTGGAAAATACCCACAGAACTGATAAACACCCAGTTAGCGAAAAAGGAGAAAGGGAGAAGGAGAGAGAACACAAGGAAAGATTGTCACTACAGACCCTACAAATATTAAATGCATGAGAAGTATATACCAGAAATTTAGCAACTTAGTTGAACAAATTCCTTGAAAAATACAACTTACACAAGGTGAAATCTGACACAAGGTGAAACTGAAATCAGAATGGCCCAATATCATGTTTAAAAATAACAATTCCCACAATAAAAATATCAGGATAGTTTTTCGGACAGTTTCACAGGAAAAAAATTTATCCAACATTTAACTAGTTTGTGGAGTGGGAAACTCCAATCTCATACAAAATCTCTCAGAAAATAGATCACTTCCCCATTTATTTTGTGAGGTCAATAAAACCTTAATACAAAAACCTGTCAAAGACATTTAAAAAGAAAAAATACTGCTAGACTGATATCTCTCATGCACATAAAAGCAAAAACATTTAACAAAATATTATTAAATTGAAATAGTCAAAATATAAAAAGATAATACATTATGACCAAGGGAGTTTATCCTAGGAATTCAAGATTGGTTTAACATTTGAAATTTAACCAGTCACAGGCATACCTCATTTTATTATGTTTCACTTCATCATGTTTCACAGATATTAAGGGTTTTTTTTTTTTTAATACAAATTTAAGGTTTATGGCAACCTTGCATCAGCAAGTCTATTGGCGCCTTTTTTTTTTTTTTTTTTTTTTTTAACAGCATGGGCTTGTTTTGTGTCTCTGTGTACACATTTTGGTAATTCTTCCAATATTTCAAACTTTTTCATTATTATTATATTTATTATGGTGATCTGTCATCAGTAATCTTTGATGTCATATTGTGATTGTTTGAGGGCACCATAAGCCATGCCCATAAAAGATGACAGACTCAATGGATCAATGTTGTGTGTGTTCTGACTGCCCCACCGACTAGCCATTCCCCATCTCTCTCCCCTTCCTTGGTCCTCTGTATTCCCTGAGACACAACAATGTTGCAGTAAGGCCATTAGTAACCCTACAATGGCCTCTGAGTGTTCAGGTGAAAGGAAAACGTCTCTCTTCCTTTAAATTAATGTCTCTTGCTTTAAATTAAAAGCTAGAATTGATTAAACTTAGTGAGTAAGGCATGTCAAAAGCCAAACAGGCCAAAACCTAGGCCTCTTGCACCAAACTGTAAACCAAGATGTGAATGCAAAGGAAGAATTCTTGAAGCAATTTTAAAGTGTTACTCCAGTAAACACACGAATGAGAGGAAAGTGAAACAGCCTTATTGCTGATACGGAGGAAGTTTGAATGGTCTGGATAGTAGATCAAACCATCCACAATATTCCCTTCAGCCAAAGCCTAACTTAGAGCAAGGCCCTGACTCTTCAACTCTATAAAGGCTGAGAAAGCTGCCGAAGAAATGCTTGAAACTAGCAGAGGTTGGTTTATGAGGTTTAATGGATGAAGCAATATAATATGTTAATGGTAGAATTTACATGGTGAGTTCTTAATGTAAAATTATTTCAACTTTTCTATATGTCTGAAATGTTTCGTAATAAAACGTTGGGGAAAAAAACCTCAACAGTAACCACTGCCGTTGTTTTGAACCTAGACCCACAAAAGAATTTTTTTAGGGAGGAGTATTTTATGACTGACATTGTTTAGAATTGCCAGTACATGGAGATTATAAAAAGCAAGTCAACATTCAGTCAGGCTTATTCTTGTTTTTAAATTCTCAATGACAATGCACACCTTATTGCCTGCACTCAGGGTGTTCCCTCCTATACTGCTTTTGGTACATGAATAGTGTCACAGAATTGGAAAAAGTATGACAAGAATCTACCTGATTCCAGAGTTCTTTCCACGCCAGCACTCTTTCCGCATT